>PVIH01010538.1:0-74678 GCA_004025045.1 Sigmodon hispidus
TATTAAATTGCACTTTGTAGTTGTTTGCTAGCGGTAGTTTGACCTCACTTATGTTAGTTCCTTCCTCTTTCCCACACACTGTCTTATGGTAATCCCTGTAGTATGTAGCTTTATACCTAGTTTAGAACCTTCCTATTTAGACAAAATGGGGAGATGTAGCGGGAATCCCGGACTGTACGGTTGCTTCCAGCCCAGCGCGTGCAGCGGCGTAAGGAGAGGCGGTCCTTCCGGCCCAACGCGCAGCGGCGTAAGGAGAGGTGGCCCTTCCGGCCCCAGCGCGCGGCGGCTCCGTACGGCAGTGACTGGGCGTGTTGATAAAATGTTCTTTTGCTCGTGATTCTAACAAAATAAATCTTATTTAAAACATATCAATTGGTGGCGGGTTTATTCCGCGATAGTAAACTGAGCTCCATCAGTACTGAATAACTACACAGAGAGCGTATTAGTAGTAAGTAGTGGAACAAGAATCAAACCCCAGGACTTAAACACTTTCCCTTGTCACAGACTGCCTACATGGTTGCTGCCTAAACCTCCAGTTTCTAGTAAAGCCTTAATCTGACCTATACTGAGAATGTATATCAGACATATTATGGTACAGAAACAGTGAGCCTGAGGTTAGACTTGCCAGATTCAAGGTTATCACCAGAAAGGAGGACAAGAAAGATGTACAATTTTTCCTGAACTTCATTCTGCTATGGTTACTGTTCATAATGACAAAGTAAAGCCCAGATATGCTTTGGAGTAAAAAGAAATGAGCTGACTTCAGTGAGAGGCTTTGCTTTCCAATCTGGAGCAGATGGTTCTGGGAATGTAACCAAATGCAGCTGAGTTCACAACTTGGTGAATGAAAAGTCAAAGTAGGCACAGCTATGATATCAAAGAATAAAACAAGATTGTCTGTAGTGAGTGAGCACAGCATGGACATAATTTCCAAAACATTTTCCCATAAACAAAGCAAGCATGGGAATTTTATTATGGGGGCCTATATGTACATGTGAATAGGCCAATTCTTAAGTATATTGAGCTTAAGGTCATAATTTACAAACTAGTGTAGACCACTTTAGAGGGCATATTTAGCTCAAAATATCAGAACACATGATCAAAGTGGTAAACAGAAATTCCTCTGGGTATGTTCAACCTGCACCATAAAATTTTAGTCAAAAATATTTTGAAACCACCTTAATATGAGTCTATTCCCAAGAATGCCTACCTGGCTTATTGTTCCTGAGACATTTCACTGACAGTGATGAAATGCTATGAATGTCAGAGAGTGGTGACCCATGCCTTTAATCCCATCACTCAGGAAACAGAGATCCATCTACATCTCTATGAGTCCAAGGCCTAACAGTGGTGGCACACACCTTTAATCCCAGCATTTGTGATCCTCACTCTTCTATTCCTAGTACGTGAGAAACACACACCTTTTATCTAATATTAGGAAAAGTTAAACTAGGAAATGAGAAAGCTAGGCAGGGTAAGAAAGATAAAACTAGGGGAGACAAAACTTTTTTGCTTGGCCTGCCACCTCCCTCTTTGGCTGAGAACGGAGGAACTTGGGGTCAGAAGAATTGTGGAGACAGGCCTGAGGAGTTGGGTGGGTGAGAAGAGGCTGTGGTTTGTTTATTTCTCTGACATTTCAGCTTTTGCCCAGTATCTGGCTTCAAGTTTTTATTATAATACCAAATAGAATTTGTGCAATTGACTCTTATGGGATCAGGGACAAAGAAAATATATTTCCTAAAGGACTGAATGTGCTTTACCTTTCTAGGTAGAGAATGAAACCCTGGAGGTTAGAGTGCAGGACAGGCCTCAGGATTGTATGAGGACAGAAGATATGTACATATGTAATTTTTTTTAAAAAAAACATTAAGACATATAAATATTACATAAATCATGAATAAGATAAGAAAAGTTGATATTTGTAATTTATGTAGCCTAAAATATATAGATAATGTCACTACAAATCAGGGTCAAAACAGTTAAGCAAAGAGATCAATTTAAAAAATTAGAAAAACATGGACATTTATTGTCATACTTTATACAATTTTACTGAATGATTTTTAAGCTTTTGGTTATAAAAAAACATTTCAAAATAAAGTTTAAGCTATATAAACAAGCTAAGTAGGGCAGTAAGGTAAAAAGACTCGTTACTGGTTTGGCTTTATTATTGTTGAGATTTTTGTTAGTTCATAGGGCAGGCATTCTAAGAGCTGTTAGAGGTCCTGCCTCTATCTGCTGATCATGCTAAAAAGACCGTAGCCCAAGCCTGGAGAAACAAGGCCATTCTCCCCTTTAGCTAACTATCTCCTTCTCGGCCAGACTTAAGAAGCCACACTGTGTTATTCGAGAAATTAGGGGGTAGTGGTGGGGACGAAAATGATCATGGTATGAAATTTTAAATAGTAAAAATGGCAAAATTGTCCTAAAAATCTCACAAATGTACTTGTCCTTTGTAGGTGGCACGACCTGGTAAGGAGACCTCTGCTCTCAAAAATATGGAAGTCAATGAATGAGGGAGATAGATGGTGTGGGCAGTCATGTATTAGAAATTAGGCTAAACCAAGAGATAGGAAGCAGAAAGCCCAGCTCCTCCTCAAATCATCCAAGAATGGAAGTTCTCTTAGGGATATATCTGACACATTCTTCAAAAAACCCTCAGGACATCAATTTATACTTCAGAAACTCAAAGAGAAAATAAGTGATAACAAAACTAACTTGTGCTTTTTCTTGAGTATATGCCCTGTGTTACTTGATAGCCATGACACGTGGAGAAAGCACAAACACACTATCAGCATCTTTATTGGGGCAATCAGTATTGTCAATAAAGGATGGGATATCAAGGAGGGGAGAAATTCTTTTTTTCTGATAGAAATTCAGGGAAAGCATTTTATGCTTATAAAATTGAGATGTGCTTTCTGACACAGAGCCTACTGAAATACCTGGTCAAAATTACAACCATGGATGAGATATTGGTGAGGCTCTGGATACTATGGGGCATAGATGGGCACTGCTTCTGACACAGTAGCTTCTTCTGTAAAGCCACACATTTCTGGAACTGTAGGACCTGTCACTGTTTCCCATTCACTTCTTTTGGTCAATGAAAGCATCACCTGCACCAAGCTCTCCTGTTTTGCAGGCCAGAGAGTATGCTTTCTTGGCAGATGGAGGCAAGTCCTTGTTCTGGCACTTCTTTAAGACATATGAATGCATCCGGGGCTCCTGCTGCTGTTCCACACCAAGCCCTGTTGCCGACAATTGAACCCACTGCACCTGAGAAGCATTCATGGATCCATTGGAAGGGCCCTGGTCATGCATGAGTAAAGGCTTGTAAGTGACTTTATCTGAGGCAGGAAGCATGTCATTTAGGGACCCTAAAGCTTGGATGGGCAGCCTCCTTCCTGATTTAAATTTTTCCTCCTTGGATACCTGACTATCACAGTCAGATGTTTGACTTTCCTGGGAACATGATACTTCCTTCAGGATCCTTCCAGCTCTTGGAGTACTTTGTACTTTTGTTGTATTCCCATCTGCTTCATGGGCACTCTTGCACTGGCTGGTGTTCAAGATCTTGGTAGGTTGTGGTTGAAAACCACTGAGCTGTCCTCCCTCGACTATATTATTCACCATGTTGGATATAAACTCACCTTTGTCATTTACCTTTGTTCCTTGCACCCCCTGGGCTCTTTCACTGAAATCCAGTTGCTTTCCCACTGGCGCAGGGCCAGCCTCGGTGCATTTTCTGGGTATATCTGGGCTGTGTCTATTGCTCTCTGACTCTTTCGGTCTGGTGTTGTCTAAGACAAAAGATGCCTGATGCAGAACAGGCTTTGACATTGAATATGTATTCTTGACATGTCCATCCTTGTTATCAGAAGGTGACTGCCTCTGAGTCTCATGTTGTTCCTTATCCACATGTGAGGTAAAGGGGAGAGGACAAGGCCCTGATCTGGACACAGTGACAGGGATCTGAGCCTCACTGGTTTCACTGAGATGCCTGATCAAAGGCTTTTGCAGAACAGTCTCACATTTTTCCCGACATTCACTTACCTCTGAGGCCCCTGAAGGTGTGCCTGACAGACTGCCTGAGTTGCACTGTAGGTTCATCTCATAGTCAGACTGAAGGTCATTATCTAGAGTGTCTTTACTGTTACTCCACAGATGGTGTTTTTGATGCACCCTTGTCTTTGAAAGTTTCTCCCTTGATTGCCTTGTTGGGAGGCTTACAGGTTCATTCAATACAATGTTGTATAGGTCTTTGCTGCCCTGTTGCTTAAAGAAAGAGATCCATGAAAGCCCATAGTTGCTTGTAAATGAGGATGACTCTGAAAGTTCTGCCCTAGGACTCATCCATGACAGAGACCTACGGACCCTCTGTGGCAGGCCCCAACGTTGTAGGATGAGCCTCTTTCGAAGGTGGTGCTCAAGTTTCTTCCGGAGCTCACTGGTGAGGAGGAAATTTCCAAGAGTGACAGACCTAGGAACATATGTCTTAGAAGACAGCTTAACCAGTGAGGGCTTGGGAGGTGGGGGACAAAATTCTTCCTGAGATTTTTTAACCACAGTGGGTAAACCCCATACTCTCTCCTGCTCCTTTTTCAAAATGTTGAATTCCAGGCAGTGGACTGTAGATGGCTCAAGAGGTTGTACCTTATCCTGGGATCTATGAAAATATACCCCACAATTTCTAAGCTGGGACAGAGGAGAAGATGACCATACTGGAATTGAGTGTTGAAGCTGGGCCTGGCACTTGGCTGGAGTAACAGGCTGGGACTGACATGGGGACAGAGTTTCAGGCAAGTTATGTGGTTGATTATCAGGCAAGGACAAAGGTGTGCGGTTGGTAAGCACTGAAGAATCTGAGAACCTATTGAAGCATCCAGGGGTCAGGGAACTGTCACCCCACATAGTAGCAACAGAGTTCATGGGCTTGCTGTGTACAGAAGAAAGGCCCTGGAATAACTGGATGTGTTTAGGCTCCAACTGATCTTCAGAGATCCTGAGATGGGGAGACTGCTGGTGCATATGTAGTCTCTCTGATTTACCTTTGCAGCTCCCCAAAGAATGGGAAACTGCCAAGCTCTGCTGATGAGACTCCGGAGTCTTCCCCAAATTTTTAAATGAATCAACCACCTTTCCATCTTGTCTCTCAAGTAGTACCACAGCATCAGGGCTGGAAAGGGGAAGGGCTTCAGGTAATGTGAGGTAGGTTGTGATGTTTTTCCATAAGTAGGATTCGGAAGAACGGAGGTCAAGAAGCTCTTGGTTAACCAAATGTGCTGGCTCCACCTGGAAAGAGTTGCCAGTATCTGTTTGCTGCTGTATAAATTCTGACACTGAATGCCTTGAACTGCAAATGCTTTTGTTTGTTGGAATTGGGATCAGCTCCCTAGGGCTGCCCACAAGAGACAGAACTGTTGCTGGTTGAAGAAGCATTTCTGTTTCCTGAGTATTATGATGTTGTGGAAGAGGTAAAGAGGAAAATGAATGGAGAGAATCATGGTCCAGAGAGAATTTAGCATTCACAGAAGGAATAGATTCTGATAGTATAGACTCACCCAGTGGTGAGGCAGAAAGTGTGTCTTCTGAATGGACACTTTGGTGAGGTGAAATAATGGAGGAAGAATATAGAGAAGGCTCATGTGGAGGGTCTAAAATTGGATGTCCTAGAGGATTTTCTGGAAGGGAAAGGGACAGAGTCAGTGAGGTCTCAGTCACAGAAACTGTGGTAGACTCCATACTGGACACAGAGGCAGCACCATCTTCAAGGGTGGCCTGAGAAAGCAGGCGACTGATCTTAGCAGTTGCTCCATTGCACACGTCACAGAGAGGATCTGAACACAGTAGTTGCCGAAAGTGGGAGGCATCGTACAGCTCACCTAGGGGGCTGTAGGAGATAGAAATTTCAATTCTATTATAAAGACCAGCATTGAAATGGGGCCTGCTGGCCTAGCTGTGATGGAGATACACAAAGCTTGTTTATCTATTCAATTTATGCTACCCACAGCTTCCAGAGATGCTGCATGTTCATGTTTTCTATATTTGTCCCATTGAAATTCCCTCCCATGACAGGAGCAAGCTGCAGAATCCCTATAATGTTTTGATCATAGGGAAAACAAAGCCCAGGAAAAAGGGGAAGAATTACCTTTGCACAACAGACAGAAGCTTCCTCCGTTCCTGTGTTTGTCTCTGGGATCTATAGCCTGGGAAGAAAGTTGTGGTAGTTATAGGGAAGAAAGGTAGAAACAAGATCATCACACAGGAGTCCCTTTAAGGAAAATATTTAGGCTAGTAAAGTCCAAAAGTATCAGAAAATGTAGATTGTACCAAGTTGTCATTAAGAAGGTTCACATGCATGTGGTTTCATGTAAAAGAGTACCTTCATGTATGTTGTCACATCATGCTCACAACCACCATGCAAAGCACCTAAGTCTTGGTTTGCTCAGAGGTGTCTGAACAACCAGGTGGATGATTATCAGAAGACAGGAGCTTGTGGTTAAAAAAAAAACCAACCAAACAAACAAAACAACCTCCACAAAACACCAATGGGCAAGTCCAGTGCTCATAGCATATGCAGCACCCACTGTCCAGATGATATGTGACAGCTTCATGCCCATAAGAGAACAGGGAATCAACTCCAGCAGATCTTCCATGTTGTCTTCCCTTGAGTCTATCCTTTAAGGACTATTTCCTGAGGGATTGTGTCTGGGAATTTTACCTCCTCAGATCACAGACCTAGGACCTTATAGAAATTACAGGATGGGAAACTTAGAATAGAATGACTAACAGATAGGAACATACCTTTAAATGATCTTCTTTCTTTCTTAGCTGTGCCCTGCCACTGTGGACATAGGGAAATGGACAAGGTATTATAAATTTTTCTAGTGTTTCTCTTCTGAAGAAACTCAGACTTTATAAAGTAAGACTATTATGAAATCTATTATTCAATTAATAAAATTTAGTCATTCTTTTAACTTTCAGAGGTAACCAAATATTTTTTCTTCTCTTCCTTGGGATATCAAAGGGACGTTTTTGTCTCTAAGAGCCACATTTTAGATTATAAATAAAAATTTGAAACCAACAGCAACATCTCTACTCTCTCTGAGACCCCTTTGTCCTGTTGGACAAAGGTCAGCTTTCAAGTTCTGCTCATAGATTCTAATTAGTCAGCACTACTTTTCTAACTAGCCCAACTTGGAGGACAGTTCATTGGATATACATGAAGGAGGGAAGAAAATGGAGCCTGAGACTGAGTGTCAGGAGAAACTATTCTCCTTCAGAGTATACATCTTCTAGAACTAATCATTTGAGACTGAGAATCATTGTATTGTACCTTTTTGCCCTATAACCTTTATCCACACCCAGGGTAGTAGACTGAATGAAATCTTTAGTCCTCCCTGTATCCCACTTCAGGCAAGACATCTGCCTTAGGATAACAGTGTTCTTTCCTCTCCCCAGTGTTCTATCTCAGACAGGTCTCTAGCAGACAGCAAAACTCATAAACTAACTCATTTGGTATTGCAGCACACCAATAAACAAGACCTTAAGATCTCCTGAGTAAACTGGGAGCATGAGGTGGAGGTGAAGATGAGAAGAGAACATGAGTGAACAGGGAGTTGGGAGAGGGTCAGAGAGGAAGAACAAAGAAAGAGTTATCTTGATAGAGGGAGCCATTTTGGGGTTAGGGAAATTCCAAGGAATCCACAGCTAAGATTCCAAGCAATAGTGGAGGGTGCCTGAACTGGCTTTCCCCTGTAATCAAATTTATGAGCACCTAATTGTCC
Source organism: Sigmodon hispidus (assembly GCA_004025045.1). NCBI lineage: Eukaryota > Metazoa > Chordata > Mammalia > Rodentia > Cricetidae > Sigmodon > Sigmodon hispidus. Next base: position 7,782 of record PVIH01010538.1, read on the forward strand.
TTATGAAACCTTCTTCCATCAACAACTTATGGAAGCAGATGCAGAGATCCACAGCTAAGCACTGGGCTGAACTCCCAGTTCAAAGAGAGAGAGGAGGGAGTATATGAGCAAAGGGGTCAAGGTCATGATGGGTAAACCCACAGAGACAGCTGACCTGAGCTACTGGGAGCTCACTGATGCTGGATTGATAGCTGGGGAATCTGCATAGTACTAGGCTCTCTGAATGTGGGTGACAGTGTGTGGCTTGGATAATTTGTGGGGCCTTTGCCAGTGAGATCAGGATTTATTCCTAGTGCATGAGAAGTAGATAGGGTGGGAAAGCTGAGAACAAGTGGAAGGAGGGGAGGGAGGGTAACTATAGTTGGTATGTAAAATGGGAAATAAACCCTTTGAAATAATAAAAAAGAGTATCTGTTCACCATACATCCTCACCTCTTTGATGTCCTGACTTTTCCAAGGTGGTGGTAAGAATGCTTTTAATATCAAATACCACAGGTATAGAAGAATAAACCCCACTCCACTCAGAAAGATATAATTGGGGTCAGTCTCCAAAAAAGTCGATCCAAAGTCCAACCATGGTTCAATATATCTATTCACAAAAGAGAGGATGTCCTCCATAGGTTGAATCACATGGCTTCCTGAGGCATCTGAGTTCTGAGGTTGCATGGGCCTCACTGTAGGCCCAGGTCTGCATCACAGAGCAGGGGAGAGTCATAGAGGGTTTGTGAGGGCGGAGGGAAAGAGTGGGCCCTCAGCTCCTCCATTTCCTTCCTCCCAAGCCCCATCAGTGATCTCTGCTTGAGACTGCTGATCCATTTTCCATTTCCCCTTACCTCACTTCATGTTCCTCAGGAAATTTCCTCTTTGCTTCCCCTGTGATCTGGTGGCCAACCCATTTATCTTTAGTTTTTGGGTGTTCTTGAATTGAATTCAGCCAATTCTCCTGACTAGAGAGTCTGACATGATACCTGGAATTGCTTTGGGACAGATATTTAGTCTCAGCAGCACTGTTTCTAATACTGTGGCTCTCAACCTGAGGGTAGAGATCCCTTTGGGGGACCGACAACCCATTCACAGGAGTCAAATGTCAGATATCCAAAGTTAATAACAGTGGCAAAATTACAGTTATGAAGCAGCAACAAAATACTTTGATGGTTGGGGGTCAGCATAACATGAAGAACAGTATCTCTGCTCTAGGAAAACTGAAAACCAATGCTTTAATAGAAAACATCTTCTCCATTGAATGGTTTTTGTCTAACTCAGCTACAAAACAATTTTTTTCTTATTTACTTTTGTATACATCCCACAACAAACTTTATTTCACTCAGCCTTTAGTGTGTTTAGTCAGAGAGACAGGCTGAATCACAAAACTAACATAAATAAAAATAATATACAAACTAACGACTTCAAGTCTTCTGGGTCAGAAAGCTATTCCATTTATTATTTTGAAACTATTAAAGTTTTAGATGAACCAAGATTTGAATATGCTCCACACTACACCACACACACACACACACACACACACACACACACACACACACACACTGCTTTAGTAAGTTCCTGTGGTAATTCTACATTTAAGAAGAATCAGACTTGTTTCTGTCAATGTCAGTTCCTCCAACTGAACTTAAAACAGAATATCCTAGACCATCAATTTCTAAGTGTTATGTGGTTTGCTTAAAATTTTAATTGCCAAGCTTAGGGGCTAATTTCTAGGTCTTTGTGCAGTATCAAAACCTTCATGTAGAAACTGTGTTTGAGGAAACTTAGCTGTTTACTCATGTGAGACATGCAACTCTGATTTTTTTAAATGTATTTTGTCATGAAAACTGCTTGGAAAGATCTGCCCTGTGTAATAACCCTTACTAATATCCAAAATTCTATAATCTTTCAACAACACATTTTTAATACATCTTCCAAGGTTTGAATAAACCTAAATTTCACATTTCACAGGCAACTACATTTCTTTTTATTTTCTTCTCTGATGTCTCTGAACTCTGATAGTACCTTGTTATTCCCTTAATCTTGAACCCCTTTCTTTGACATTGTGACTTATCCTCTTATTTGATCTATTGTGATGTGGTACAGTCTCCAAGCCAGGCAGTCAGTTGCCTATTGGTTACACAGAAGCAAATAATCTTGCCTGAGGAAAAACTTGGCTCTGTGCACATCATGTGGCATTTGTGTTTTGTTTCTGTGTTTAACACATGATCTCACTCTATAGCCCAAGCTAAGCTGGGACTTACTACATAGCCCAGGCTGCCCTTGACCTTGTAAGAAATTCCTTTGTATCAGTTTTGGAAGTGCTGGAGGTCTAGGTATGCACCACCATACTCAGCTTCTCAGCAGCTTTTGTCTCAGTTCTGTTTGGTTGGCTGGTTGATGACAGGGGCTCATGCAATGTAGGATATTCCCAAACCCACTCTGTAGCTGAGAATGAGCTTGAAATTCAGAACCTCCTGCTACCTTTCAAATGTTGTGCCATTATATCTACCTATACTGGCAGTTTTTGAGGACAATTTCTTACCCAATTTCTGTCTTTTCAAAGCTGTTCCTTTGGTTATTGGAATATTTCAGCTCAGCATTTTGTTGTTGTTTTTAAGGCAATCAAAAAAGTAAACATTTTATTTCAGGTCACTTCTGTTAAAAACAAACAATAGCATTTAAAAAATGACTACCTTATGAGTATTAAAGTGAGACAGTCTCTGACCTCCTATTCTGTCTATCAAGTGAGTTAACCTGCTCACAGGCAGTGCCCACTCCTATCTGTCCATCTCTGAATTACTCTCACTGTATTTCCAGAGCCGTTCTCAAGATATTGATCTTGCTATGTACTTAGTTTTCCCAACTAATAGAGAACCTTGAAACTTGATCAGTATATACAATTCAAAACAAAGGAGTTCTAAACATATACCATGGACATCCATTTTCTAGGAAGGTACAAGGCAAGCTGCTGTGTAATGGCTAATTTCATGATCAAAATGTTACAGTGATTGAGAGAAAACATGGTAATGTTGAGGACTCAGGTGAGGAAAGGAACAACAACAGTGTCCATGTACCTGAGTAAGGTGGTGTCACCCAGAAGCATATTCTTCTCCAGAATCAGTTTCCCCAAACATGAAGTGGACATTCATGGTGCAATACTTCTTTGTGAAAGAATCATACTTCTTCTGTGGTAGACCCCCGTCATCACTTCCTGCTGATCACGATGGTTATCATTGGATGCCATATTGTTGAGATTTCTGTAGTGGAGGTAGAAGACACAGCAGAACTTGGCTCTGGATGCCTTCCATTTCTGAAAACACCTTTTGGAGACCAATTTTCCCATAGTTCACAGGACCATACACTACTACCAAGGTTACCACAGTGGCCTTGTGACAATCATGAAACTAAAGAATATTATCAACTTCTAGCATTTTTTGTGTGACATCATGAAAATAGCCACTGTATTTCATCTCAAATTTATTTTTTCAGAAAATAGGTTTTTGAAAAATATTTTCTTTTGTCATTTTTTATCTTGGTTTTGCTGTCTCCAAGAACTTCTCATTTTCACACATGGATAATTTGCTCATGGTATCTGTGTTCCTTCCAAAATTTGAGACAATTGTGTGAAATTTATCTTTCTCCACTTTGTGCAGTCACATGCCTCAGGCTACTGATTGGAAATTGTACCATTGGATTCTTTTGTCTTGTGCCATGAGGACTTTCATAGGGTCATTCCTGAGTTAAAGAAAGGTCTTTACTAGCACTTTAAAACTCTTTGTTATTACTTAGCCATTTCAGGGGGCACTTTTGTTAAGTTCTATCAGCATAAATAACATAGGCCCTAATGATGTGCCTTACTTGTTGTGGACACACTTCTTGCCATTGAAATCTTGGCTAAGGACACAGCACTGCGAAGGGGTCTTCCTGGTTTCAGCTCTGGGAGGATTCCTTGGCCTAGCTGGATAATGGCCTTCCTACCTTAAAAAGGAAAAATATTCTGATTTGTGATTTAATCTTGATAAGATTCATTGATATCAATTGCACAAAATAAATGAGTTGAAATGCAACGAATACTATATGACTCCTGTATGTAAAACTCAAAGAAAGAGAAAACTAAAATTTGAATTCTTGTTTCCAGATGTCGGGAGGAAATAAAATCTATTGTTCACTGTTCCAGTGAACATTTGCAAAATGATAAAGTTTGAAGCTAAATGCACTGCAGTGGGAATACACTGAACACTGAACTGTGAATTTAAAGCTCAAGTCAAATTTAAAATTCTTTTTATATTCCACCACAATCTAAAAATGTCCATTGGCAATATTTCATGAGAGTGATGACCCATGAAAATCTCTCTCTCTCTCTCTCTCTCTCTCTCTCTCTCTCTCTCTCTCTCTCTCTCTTTCTCTCTCAGGTATTTATGCTCATGCAGTAAGTATTTTTACATGCTGAGTGATCTTTCCATCCCCTTCACAATCCATCACAGTATTTTTGTGTTGGTTGGGACTACTTGTCTATTTCTTTTCTGTTACTAATATCCTTCAATGACTGAAGATTTATGATGTCTTAACATTGGACAATTGGCATTTCTTTTTTAACTTGAAAAAAGGGCAACATAGATGAAAGTCTAGAAATAAAGCCACTAATATTTAAAATACACTTTTAAATAAATACAGTGGAGCAAGTATCCTAAATTGTATGTCAAGGCAAATGATCTCATTTCACCTTCTGTAGGGAAAGTGTCAAGCTACTGAAAGAGAAAGTAGAAAGAGAGTCTCAGTCATAAACAACACTTTCAAATGATATGCTATCTTCAGTCTAAGCACTGGGCTGGTATCCACTTTATCCTCTTAATTTCTTCCTGAGTGGTTTGAAAAAGTATTCTGCCAAGAATCAAGTCTTAATACAACTATCAGCTCAGTCCAGTTTATTGGCATTGTGCCTGCATCCATTGATGTCTACCTGCTATTTTTCTTCTGTTTCATTTCTTCTTCTTGAATAAGTTTGCTTCCTGGGCTTTTGGGGTGGAGATCTTAAACTAACCTACATATTTGGAGGATGTACCAGAATTTGAGATGCTATATATTATAATATAAAAGAAATTAGCAAATAAACTGTAGTATTATCATTAAGATAAGAATGACATACAATAGCAAAAATGCTTTCATATAGATCCTAAGATAAAAGGGAAATAAATTATTGCTATTATTACTAGTAGTACTAGTAGTATTATCTGCATGAAAATAATAGGTATATCATACATAGACTGCAAAGTGGTTATGTAATATTAAAGAGTCCAAAGAACTCTTTTAGCTCTGTCTTCCCTTTGTTGGCCCTGGCTTTTGTAAATTTAATACAAATTATTTAATAATATTTGTTAAACACACATTGTTTTTAACATAGTGATGATGACTATGTGTAAACATAACTAAAGGTATAGAGACTACTGGGAAGGAACTTTTCAGGGATTAAATGAGTTGGGAATTTAAAGACAAAAACAGGGTAAAGTCAAACAATAGGAAATAATCCAAAAGAAAAGGCAGAGGATTATGGCTAACCAATCTAACAAGCCAGTCTTGACAGGCCAGGACTACTAAACATGACCCAGAGGATGGGTAAAGATCTGATCAGATCTTGAATCTGACCAAATTCTGGGAATTTGGGTTCTTGCTAAACTGACTAACAAGGAAATGTAGAATGGCCTAGAATTTTCAGAAATTTGGTAAGTCAAACCATCTTTTTCAGTACAAATAATAGTAAAAGCTGATGGCATGCAGGCATCACTTATCGTCAATAGCCATGTCAGAGGAATAGAAGGCAGCAATTGTAGTTCAAGGTGTCAGCCCACTACAAGAGAAACTCTCTGATGGTTATATCTCATTAATTCTGTATTTATGAGAATACAGACTTCAGAATTCTTTTGCTTTCATTGTGCCTTTACATGTTACTGCTACAGTATTTTTTCTGGCATCTGACATGGTGTATATGGTGTAGGAGTACCCTATTGCCCATATGCTAGTGTGTTTATCTCATGAATATACCTCACTGGGCGTTTATTTCTGAGTACTGTCAAGAAGATGACTCTTCCTTTAGCTGTATAATTTTAATGAATGAATATGAATACAAGCATTTGCTACATAGTCACTTCTGATCATAGCTCAAGTTATGATAAACTGGAAACCAAATTCCTTTCATCTCTATGCTGAGAAGTAAAGTCACAGGTTTCTTTAGGTGAAATAAAGCCTCAAAGGAACTTTAGAGCAGATTTCTTGCTAATATTTTTTTAGATAAACATTCCAAATTTTTGTTCACCAGGGCACAGCTGTTTTGTTTGCCTAGGTTGTAAATACAAAGTAGCCCAATTATTAACAGCTGGATAATGATAAAGTCCTCACACCCATTTCATGACCTCAATTTGTAAAAATACATTCTGATTAGTCAAGGCTACAGAAAATAATCTGACTCTATATCTCCAAATGAGGGCTGCAAGTATTTTTGAATAATTTGAAGTGACACACAATCTTTACCTTTGCATATGAACTTTTTATGACTCTTCTACTGCCTGAATAAATTGGTTGGGATATATAAACTGTAAAAAAACACAATAAAATGGAGCAAAAAGTGAGAACATATTGAGAATATGAAAGAATAAAGAAATGATCAAGATAATGTACGAATGTACTTTTTCCTTGAAACCCCTAAGACAGAGGAGTCCTAGCCTCATTAACACTGGTGGATTCTTCACAAGCCCTGTGAGCTGCCTGGAGGCTTGGTTTTTTTAAACAGTAATATCTGGTGCCTGTACAGGAACCTGAACCCTAGACCCTCAAATTAATAACTTGTGTAGTTCTCTAGAGTTATGTGATAAAATTAAAATGTCTATTTCCTACTTTTGAGTTCAAAGAAATCCATGTTTTCTTAGCTCAGAAAATTTTATTAATTTGAATCAGAGTGTAGAAAACACAAAAGCAGTAAAGAAGACCTGGGTTTAAATAATGACTTCACAATTAGATGGCTCCCATCAAGTTACTTTAATATCTCTAAATTTATTTTCTTTTAAAAAATTAAGATATGAATATCTTTGACAGAATCTAACACTAAATTTACACATAAGTTTCTAATGTATAGCCAGTACAAAGTGAGTTCTTATTAAACCTGTTTCTATCTGGTTTTCTTAAATGTTTAGTATAGTAGGCAGACTTTTCTGTCCTGTTGGCCAGCTTTCAAATGACCACAGAGACTTAATATTAATTATAAATGTTTGACTGATAACTTAAGCTTGTTACTATGTAGCTCTTAAGTTAATCCATATGTATTATCTATGGTACACTTTTTCAGCACAATACATTTATTTTGCTTCATTCTGAGTCTCTGAGTCTCCTTGTGACTCCTCAGACTCCCTCTTTTTCTTCCCAGCATCTCCCTAGTCTGGGAATCCCACTGAATCTCTTACTGCCCAGCTGTACACCAGTCAGCTCTTTATTAACCAATGAGAGTTATACATATTTACAGTGTACACAGATCATTCCACAGCAGTTCAGGATAATAGCTGATGTTTACATCTTAGCCTTAAGAAGTGAGAATTCTTTTTAATTTTTATTTATTTTTTTATTTTATGTGAATTGGTGCTTTGCCTGCATGTATAACTACGTAAGGGTATCAGATCTTGGACTTACAGACAGTTGTTAGCTGCCTTGTGGATGCTGGGGATCAAACTCAGGTCCTCTGGAAGAACAGTCAGTGATCTCAACCCCTGAGCCATCTCTCAAGAGAATTCTTGATACTATCATTTTAGATGAAGTGTAAAGAGTGAATCATTTTAATAACTGCTTCTATTAAACATCATGGGACAGATTCAGACACAAACATATCAGTCTTATGGTGAACTGAAAAATGTCAACAGACAAATCTCTTAGAATTAAACTAAAGGAATTCAAGACATCTAACAAGAAAATCAACAGTTAAAGGACACAAACTAAGACTTTAATGATAGTAAAGATGTTAGCTTAGGAATATTCTTTGTATGCTGTAAATAAAGCACTGTTTTGGCCTATACACAGCACCATAGAAGTGGGTGGAGAATCAGTGGAGGCAGGCAGGTAGGAAAGGGTGGAGTTAGTCAGTCTCCATCTGTCCCCCGAAGAAGAAACATGTAAAAATACAAGTGAGCCACTGGCTGTGGGCCACGTGGTGAGAAAATTAATAGAAATAGGTTGATTTAAGATAAAAGAGCTAGATAATAATGTGCTTAAGATATGGGCCAAACAATATGAAGTAATATAAGCATCTGATTCATTTCTTTGGGACAAAAGCCGTCGTGGACCAAGTTACAAGCCGCCGCCTCGAGCCAGTCACAACCCCCCGGCCCAAACGGGCCGGGAAAGCTTTCTACAACAAAAAGTAACATACGTTCTTATTGAGCATAAAAATTTCTACACTCTATATGCTACTTTCATGGGAAATGTGTAAAAACACTCGCTTAATATTTTGTGTCATAGTGAAATACCTGTCCTTAGTGGAGCCAATGGAAGTATGAAAATATAACCATATCTTTGCTCCTAAATGTCATTCTGAAAGGACGAAAATCCTTGTCTAATTACAAATATACTGTGCATTGCCTAGAGAGGATTTGCTTTAGAATGCCATTCTCCCTCAGTGTATGCACTGATTCTGCATTGCCCATATTTAACATGGGCCTTTCTGCCAAGCTGCTTTAGCAACGCTAAGGAGTATGAATGGGAGTGACAGCCACCACTGCCTCTCATTTATTTGATCACAGTTAGATAACCCCAAGTTTTGGAAGCTCTGAAGGAACCTACTATGTGAGAAAGTCTTCAATGCCTGCATACCAGTGGATATGGCCTGAGAGAGACCTCTTCATAAGTTTTCTGGAGACAGGGAGGCTTGAGAGAGTTTCTAGCTCTGTGTAATTCCTGTGCACATGAAACTAGGCTCCAGTGTTAACGGAGAAAGTCAACTTTTTCCTTCAGTTGGGCAAAGCGTGGTGCTCTGGTTGTGGTGCTGTTCTACTTAAGGTTTTACTCTTAGACATCCTCACTTTTTACTGTCCACTCCTTTCTCATTCATGAAAAAAAATATACTTCAAACAAGAGTGAACACAAATTCATTGCTAAACCTTCTGTTCTATCCATTTCCAGGTCTTTACCGGTATTCATTACAGATAAAGAGAAACCTGTAGCAGGAAATCAGGACAACAGAACGCAGAAGCTGAGGGAGAGGGGCGTGGTCGCTAAAAAAAACGAGATTTAAACAACATCTGGAGAGAGACAGGCCACAGGCGCAGGGTAGGCGGTCTCTCGTACAAAACACTGACAAAGGGGCGAGACTTCCAGTTCATGATGGCGAGGCTACAAGTCGACAGGGCGACTTGACACATTACTAAAACCTCTATTTTATAAATAATTCTAACAAAATAAACCTCATTTAAAACATACCTCTTGACGACGAGTTTTTAAATGTGGTGGAATGTTCTCTGTGTACTGTAAATAAAGAACTGTTTTGGCCTGTGTAGAGCACCATAAAAGTAGATAAAAAATCAAAACACAAACAAATAAAAAAAAAATAAAGTTAACCAGTCGCCCTCCGACCCCCCAAAAAAGCAAACATATAAAAATACCAGCCAGCCACAAACTAAAAGCCACATAACAAAAAAATTAATAAAAATAAATTAATTAAAAAAAACTAACTAATAATAAACATAAAACATAAGCCAAACAATATTAAAATATATAAACATATAATTCATTTCTTTTAAAAAACAAAAACCACAAACACACAAACCAAATTCCAAACCACAGCCACCACACACACCAAATTACAAACTCCAAATTACAAACTTCCTAAACCCAAAACAAACAAACAAAAAAACTTACTACAACAGAAACCTGACTTTTTAACCCAAGATTCAATATGACCAGGAAATGTGACGTTCAAGGAGTGAACAGAGTAAGGTCTAGAGGGTTAAATAGATTGGTGGTCTTGCCCAAAGGATGCTATGGGGAGTAAAGAAGATGAAAGTCAGACTCTGGTACACTGTGAAAGACAAGGATATAGGAAGCAGAACAGTCAATTCTAATGGCTCTTGCATTAAACTTTGAGAACAAAATGAAGGGTTGGGGAATAAACCACATGGTTTTAAACATGACAGATGATATGAGACCTGCCTATTCTGTATCTGGTCATGGGTGGAAAATTGCATGTATAATGAAAGCATTTACTTCCTTCCCTAACCAAGTAGAAAAATGATACAATAAAGGTAAAGGACACTCAAGCCACAATTTAATAAAGAAGCAGAATTCTCAAGTATCATCTAGATTTGTCATAACTTATTCTTGCAGTAGAAGTTCTTATTGAAATGTAAACAACTTTTGGCTCCTAAAGGATGTAGGCAGGCTTTATAAGAAGTTTAGCCATTTTTCTAGTGATATAATTAGCAACAGGCCAGGAAAGGGCTTTTTGCAATTAATCTTGGGCGTAGGCTACCTCACCTATTACAAAATCTTTCTCATAGAAGTTCTGGGCACTGAAGTGCTGAGGAAGCTGGCCCAAGATCTTCTGGCTTGAGTTCCAGATTCTTGGAGTTTCACTTAAGGGTGAAAGAGAATCCTTAGAATTTGTAGATTGATGTGCATGTGCAGTATCTTATGGCTAATTTGGGTCAGAAATAAAAAGGGTAGATTTCAGAACTGTGGAAGACTTGCTAGTTCTAGAAATCTCCAACTCCTACCCAGCCCAGATTTGCCCTTAGTTTGTGACCTGTTTTTATCATAGAACTTCACTGACCCTCAGCTCCTAATCTAAAACCGAGATGCACTATATGTCTAAAAGGTATTCTGATGCTAGAATACATTACAGAATGTTGGTAAGCTGTGAAGCCCAAACACTAAATTAAAACATGCTACAAAAACTTCAGCTTATTTGTATGCCTTGTTGAGACAGAGAAATAGAATATAGAGAATTGGTTAGAATGGCTGTGGGAGCTATCAGGAAGGCTTTCAGCAGGAAGAAAATATAGTAGCCTATTATCCTGGGAAGCGTGAAGATGCCAAGCATGCTGCATATGGCATTTTGAAGAACAAACCAGGCTAGATCTGTGAAGCAGACATTTGTGATGTGCTCCACAGGTGTCATGTTAGACATGACTTTGACCTTCTACTCTTCACCAATGACCAAGATGATCCCTCAAATGGATAGAATCACTGACTTTTTCTAATAATAAACCAAGAATAGATAGCTATTTATAAAAATTCAAATATATAAATATAGAAGAAAAATGTAAGTTGTCTATCCATAAAGGTCCCCTGTCTGGCCAAAAGGCCTATGACTCCTTACATTTTCCAAGCTTGTTTATTGTGTATTATTACAAAAAGCCAATGAATTCATTTGTCTCTGTAGGAGGAGCTGAGTAGATTAATAAGTGCTGGTTTATCTCCCAGGTGGCCTGCCCCCCTTTACATTGGGTATCCTTGGATGGTGTACACCATCAGCCTGTTTGTGTCTATCACTGTAATACTGGTCTTATCAACACAACAAACTATGAGCCTCTAGGTTAGGTATCTATATTTATGTTTGATTCTTTCTAGAGGAGGAAGAAGGCAGGAACTTCTTTTATTTTTAAAATTAGAATGTGCCTGATAGTGCAGAGTCTAGAGTAAAAGGAGCCCAGATGCATTTGAAGACCTGACCTCATTTCAACTCAACATGTCTGGCTATACTATGTCCTCAGAGTCACTACATGTATATCTTCTACTTGGCCAAAATAATCAAAATGTGCTCATTTCCCCTTTCCTCATGATTCAATTACTCCTGTAATTGTCACTTTCGATTTTTCCTTTAAAACCCAGATTACCTCTAAAAATGGGCAGACTCTTCATCTGTCTGTGCACATTTCACCGGGCTCAGAACATTGTGGGACAGGTTCAAGCACACACAGCTCTCAGGAAACAGCATCACTTAAATAATCTGTGCTCAGTGTAGACATCAAAAATAGCTGAGTAGACCCTCTGCCCATCTTCTCAACTAGAAGCAAGGAGCCCATATGGTAGTGATTTAGCAATAATGTAGACAGAGAACATTTCTAACACTGCCACTGACACCCCATCTCAAACACACAAGGCACGGTTCTAGCTCTCCTACATTTCCTTATTCAAAGCAGCATGAAATCACAACTCTCAGATGCTCAGATAAGGGTTATTTTTGACTCAAGGCAGTGTATCCACGTGAGAGAATGAAAATCTTAGATGCTGATTCCAAAACTGCCACTGTATCTGCTCTCTTGGTGTGTGAGCTTTGGAAGCTCTTTAGCAGCCTGGCTCCTAAATTTGTCTGAGGCACAGACTGGGAATTCATGCTGTCTTCTTCTGTAAGGAAATACCTGGCACACATCTCTCCTCACAGTTTTTATAGGTTTATGTGTTTCATTTAATAACCTGGCCTGAGCCACTTGATGATCACTGTGTCTCATATAAAGGTTGCCCATGCTTCCCTGCCCAGGCAACTACATTCACCAGAGCAACCATGAACTGTGAACCAGACCTTAGTAGCTATAATGTACTTCTTTACTGAACATGCTCAGGAGTACAGTGGACTATCTCATTAAGTATGTTCAGGAATGAATTCACACCTGTGTGAATATGTACAGGCTCCAAAATAAAATTCCCGTTTTCTTTTTTTTTCTAGAAGAGTATTGCTTTAGATGTAAGACCCATGCACTCCTTATATGCTCCAGGTAGTAAATATTTCTCTACTCCTTTAAGTGTCATGCATATTTATTTGCGCTTTTCTCCTCATAAATGAGAGCCTTCAGCATTCCATTATGTTGAACTATAAACTATCAGTATAGCTACAGACAGAAGGTATTACATATATAGACCTCCATCTGTAGCACATAATTGTCCTGGCTGGTCTTGCTACTGTCTTGGCAGAAGTTCCCTAGAGAAGATGACCGGAAAGAGTCCCCCAATAATAATGCCTGGACAAGTGCACTCTGTCTTCCAACATTCCACTTCACTTATGCCAATTCAGAGTGAAGATATTCCAAAATTAAGCTTTGATGCAGAACATGTAGTCCAAAAGAACCTTTAGAGGCGAGTATAGAGAAGATGGCCACCTGGAGATTTGGAATTGACCTTGGAACTCAGTCTGTTGTCACAATAGGCATTGTGGTTAGAACTAAGACTTGGCTCAGAATTTATAGGTTGCCATCACTAAATTTGTTTTGACTTCAAGAGAAAAGCTGTTAAGCTTGAGACTAATTTTTCTTCACTGTGTGGTGAACATCTCTGGGCTGTAATAGAGAAATGTATATAAAGGCCCAGAGACACTATAATTGATAGTGGGTTTATTTGTCCCCTTAAGTAGGGTGAGGAACATACAGAAAGACAGTTGGTGAATATTGAACAAATTCTATTTAGTATTATAATAAAACTCAGAGCCAGATATTATGGAAAAGCTGAAATATTAGAGAGACAGGGAGCAAACCACAGCCAGTTCTCACCCAGCCAACTCCTTAGGCTGAACAGGGTAGATCCTAGTCCCACATGTCCTCAGACTGACTGATCAAGCACGCAAAGGGGGAGAACTGCCTTCTCCTTATCTTTTTTTTCCTAGTCCAGCTATTTCAATTCCTTGGTCAACTTTGCTAGTGTTAGGATTAAAGGCGGGTGCAGACACTGCCTTACTCTGTTTGTCCTTGAACTCACAGAGACCAAAGTATGTCTGCCTCCTGAGTGCTGGAATTAAAGGCATGGGTTACCACTTCTTGACCTTTCATGGCCTGGCTCTGAGGGTGTCTCTGTCTTCTGATATACCAGACTATTTTCATTAAATATATAATATATCACCACAGGTGAATATGCTGGTTTCATGGGCCTGTTAATCACTGATTTTCTTCTCACACATAGCAAGACACTGGATATCTCCTGAGTAGCAGGCACATGGGTGGGGTGAGGACCCAGATAAAAAAGAGAGACCATAGAGACCTGAAAGTCAGGAATCTGGGTATCTGAGCCACCACAGAATGTCCACAAAGTGAGGCTGCAGGTGGTTCAAGATCCAGATTTTCGCTATCCTGTAATACACGATTGAGCTAGCCTGTAGAGGCAGTGAACAACTGTATAAAACTCAATGCAAAGTGGCTGTAGCAAGCCACTTAATAAAGCAGGATGAAGGATTCATGAAACCAAGTAGTATAATGGCAGATGGTGTCAAGCAAGGTGTAAGTGAGTTTTGGATAAAACCAAAATGTCCATCAACTATCTCAACTCTCCCCTTCCCCATACTGTGGTTTCAAGTGTAAATCCTAATCTATATGACCTGATGACTATGTTGACATTGGTCAAGAATAAAAATCTGGAACGACTGGCTCTGGTGGTTGGTCAGGCTTGAAATCCTGGGGTCCAAGCTTTGTAAGTACTGAAAAGCCACTCACACTGAATTTAGATTGGGGATCCTGTGAGAGCAGGGTTAGAAATGGATTCTTTGCATGCTCTGTGCCATGTTTTTAGGGATGTTTCTGTAAATGCCTGTATTCCACACCCTACTGCTTTCTGTCCACAGAAGAAATCATGATAGCACTTCTTCTCTTCCAAGCCTTATTTTACTTATTAAAAATAGTCTTTAGTAGGGTATAGTGGCACATTGCTATAGACTATCATTTTAATTAGGCAAAGATGTGTTATATTTGTTTGTGTTGCAGAATATTATTTTAATTGTGAAAGGTGTGTTTTTTTTGTTTATGATACATTTGTTTGACAATATAAGGATGTGTTATATAAAGATATGTTGCATCTGTTTCACCTTGCCTTCTTAAGGCATCTGATTGGTCTAATAAGGAGCTGGATGGCCAATAGGTAGGCAGATTTAGCATGGAGAGAGAAAGAATAAACAGGGAAAGAAATCTAAGCTAGAGAAAAGAAGAGAATGGAATAGAAGAGAAGAGAAGAAAAGAGAAGAGAGAAAGAATATGAGGAAAAGGTGGAGAAGAGAATGAGGGGAGACACCCATGGCAAGAAGCCAGGAAGCTGCCACCAGCCTGACACAGGAAGCAGTGAACACAAAATGTACAGAGATAAAAGAAGAAAGTAAAAAGCCCCAAAGCAAAATGGAGATGAGAAAAAGTTTAATTTAAACTAAAAGAGCTAGCCAGAAATAAGACCAAGCTAGGCCAAGTATTTATAACGAATGTCTCTGTGTCATGAGTTGGGAGCTGGTTGGTGGTATAAAAGGAAAGGTCTGGTACAGCACATGCATTTAATCCCAGTACTCAAGGAACAAAGGTTTTTGGGGAGGTCTCTTTAAATTCAAGAACTGTTTGGTTTACATCATGTTCTGGGCCAGCCAAAGCTATACAGTTCCTAGTGTTTGTTTTCTTGAGAGATATGGCAGTGCTACAGTAGTTTGAAGGTAACTGGCCCTCATAATCTCATAGGGAGTGGCACTACTAGGAGGTGTGGCTTTGTTGGAGTGGGTGTGGCCTTGTTGGAGGAAGGGAGTCACTGTGAGGGTGGGCTTTGAGGTTCCCTATGCTCAGGATACTACCCAGTGTCTCAGTAGTCTCCTTGTTGCCCGCAAGATGTAAGATCCTCAGTTATTTCTCTAGCACCATGTGCTCCTACTGATGTTCTCTAACACCATGTGTGCCTACATCATGTTCTCCACCATGATGATAACGACCTGAACCTTTGAAACTGTAAGTGAGCCCCCTCAAATGTTTTCCTTTTAAGAGTTGCTGTGGGCATGATGTCTCTTCATAGCAATTAAAGAAACCCTAGCTAGGACAGGCAGTAAACCCTGCATGTACTGATATGTATCAAGTCTCTCACACCTGCACACTATATCCTGAAAATTAAAGGTAATTCCTGATCCTCCTGCCATCACTCCATTCAGACTACAGTTTATCAAGCCCTGTTGGACAGTCTCTCCTCATGTAAACTGCTAGATATAAGAGCTTGCTAGAAGCTGCCACTTTCTTCCAACCTTTGCTTCTAAAAGACACATACTTGCAATATATAAGATGGCAGTATCTGATGAATATCCCCACCACATATCCACTCCATAAATACTTTTTATGAGCTACTATTGGATTCCTTTTCAACACACATGGCTAAGTTCAGAAAGGGGTCCAGGAAGACCTGATACTTAGTGATATGTGTGCATTGGCACTAAGGGGGCAACATCTGGTTTCCAGCAAAGCTTGAGACCTAATAGTGTACAACCACACAGATCCTGCTACCTCACAGTCAGCCTGGACAGCAGTAGATGTGGGGAGATGTCCCACTCTAGTTGTTGGCCAAAATAACTCATTTTTCAGAATGTTGTCAATGACAGAGAACTCCCACAGACCACAGCCTCACATACAGTGATCAGAATTGGACCTACTAAACAAAGCTCAATCTCCCTTGCAGCCCTACACACACAAAGTCCTACTAAATGCACTTATTGTCCTTCACTATTCAATATAAACTGATAGATATCAAACCTTGTTAGATAACCTTCACTGTGCACCATAGTTCCTCATAAAATTCTACATATTAGGATTTGCTAGACACCCATTTCACCCTTTATACAATGCAATGTATCTATACCCAATTGGCACCATTTCCCAATGCTAACAACAGATACTGATTATTATATATGTGGCACTGGAAGACACTGTGTTCTGTGCCTCTAATACACATGGCAAGGTTCAGACTTTTCTAGAACATTCTAACTTGCCACCCAACATGAACTGCTAAGTATCAGGCCCTGTAAGGTGAGTCATACTGCTGATACACACACATACATTACTAGGTATCAGGATTTGTAGGGAAAAATCCTGATGTTGCCACATATATACATCTAGGCATCAGATTGCCTAACCTACCTCACATACATTGCTAGGTATCTAGCCCTACTGTAAACCACTTCCCATTGCAACTAGGACACACACACTGCTGCATATTATGCCCTGCTGGACCCTTAGTCTTTCCCTACATTAAGTGCTAAGAATCACCTGGATACTGCCCAACTGCTACTGTTCCACAATGTTGCTAGGAATCCATATGTATGATTTTGGTGGCAGAAGTAGGTACCTCACAAGTTCTGTGGAGAAATCCTGTAAATGGATTGCCCAATAGGGACCAATACTTAAAAGTGGTAGGGACTGGGAGCTATGCAGTAACACCTGGTAAGTATTGTAGAAATGAATCTTTGTAGCCATGGGAAGAGAACAGCTAGCACTCTATGTAGGAATGAAAATGTTTTTCCAGCTGGAACTGATACACATTAGTGTATGTGGAGCATCATAGGGAATAGGTGTCTAGCAGGGCCCTGTTATACTCCACAGTATGTGTGACATTGTCAAAGAACAAGGTGTCTATCAGGGTTTAATAATCAGCAATATATGTAGATTGACAGTGGGATGTGAGGGTGACTAGTAGGGTCCGATACCCATGGTATGTGGACTATCAACTCAGGGGGCTGGCTAAAAGATTTGAACCTAGAAATTTATATAAAGTAAGGTCATGCTGGGGCAGCCAGCAGGACCTTAAAACTAGCAGTGCATGTAAGGTAGCAATGAGGGAAGGGAGTATCTCTAGCACTTTATTTATGGAATGTAGAGAGCTGCATACAGCCACAGCATTAACTGTAGAGAGCTGCGCACAGCCACACCATAAGATGGCGCTGGCCTTGAGCACTCTCCCTGGTAAACAACTCCATATTTGGCTAGGCCAAGGATCTGGCTTGCTTCCGAGTATCTGAGCCTATTGGTGATGCCCACGTGGCTATTTTGGATTGGATGCCCTGAGGGTATTTAGCTAAGAGCAGGCTTCCCCCAGGCAGTTAGAGGGGTAGAGTAGTTAGTGAGTGAGTGAGTGAGAGAGTGAGTTAGTCAGTCAGTCAGTAGAAACCAGATTGTAAAGGACCCGAATAAACTGCAAAGAGAAGGATCCGGTGTTGTGTCTTCCTTGCTGGCGAGGCTGCACGCGTCAATGGAAGAGGGAAAGATCCAAATACTTAACATTGAGATTCTTGGATGAAGATCTTCATTCAGCAAGGCAGGGAAGAACTTGCCGAGATGTTCCTTAGTGGACTGAGCAGATAAACCCAGTAGAGATGTCCTTTTAGGGGGACTGAGAAGGTAGAGCTTTTAGAACAGAAGAATCTTGCTGTGATATCCGATGTCTGTTATAGGACTGAGCAAGACAGAACAGAAAAAAAGGAACAGCTTTGTGATAGAGCAGAAGAGATTGCTACATTTCTTCAGGAGTATCCCCTTTAGCAGAGTGAAGCAAAAGAAGTAACATCTTGGGCTAGAAAGAAGCAGATCTCTGCTGGGAAGTCCCCTTAGGGAGGTGGGCAGAGCAAAACTCAGCTGTAATGGCTTTCCAGGAGAGGAGCAGGATTGCTATATCCTGCCAGGAAGATCATCCCCCACCACACCCCAGCTTCAGGTACAGCTGACTTCCTCCAGGTATACTTTTTCCTCCAGAGCTGAGCTGTCCCATTGCAGCTGTAGTGATCAGTGCTGTCCTTGCAGCCCCAGACATAGCTGACTTCCTAAACAGTCAGGATACCTCTCACCCACTCCCCAGAGTTGTAACACTCACTTACAATCAGACCCTCCAAGACATCAACTTGTAATATGAAGTTTCTAGCCTGGACTTTCTGCCCTAGCCCCAGGATTCAGACATTTCACAGCTTTGCTGCCACTTAGCCCCAAATAATCACACAAAGTCATATTAATTACATGCTGCTTGTAATTAATATCGCTGCTTAGGCATATTGCTAGATAGTTCTTGCATCTTAACGAAACCCATTTATATTAATCTGTCTTGCCACGTGTCCTGTGGCTTACCTGTACTTTTACATGTTGCTCTCTTGGTGGTAGCTTGCAATATCTCTTTCTGACTCCACTTTTCTTTTCCTTTATTTGTGCTCACATTTCCCATCTGCTTCTAAGATGCCTTGTCGTAGGCCAGAATAGTCCCTTGGACCCCTAGAGGTTATAAGACTATTTTTATCTAGGGGTCCAAAGCTGTTCTTGGGTCTGGGCAGTGGCTATGCACCTGAGGCACAGTTTTGCTTTCCCCATGCCAGTTTCTTAGTCTGAAGTGTTTATGGCCATCCGTCTTTACTCATATTCCTAGCCTACAATTCCTACACAAAAGTGTCCCTTTCTCTTCAGACTAGCTGAACCAGCATGCATTGGGGATGTGTCTCTAGAGCTGGAATAAGAAGGAGGATGACAGATACAGAAAACTAAACCAACAGTATCCAGAGCAGACTAAAGAACAAGGGGATGCAGCTCTATTGGAAGATACTGTTGGGCCCCTTGATTTACTCATCTTTAAAAGGATGTCAGAAGGTTGTCCAACACAAAAAAGTCCCACTGCCTGTTAACTATATAATATGCTTCTCCTCATGCTTATTCCATGGAGATCATCCACCAACCTACTCACACTGGGAGTCTAGGTTCCACAGTTATCAGCAACAACTGTAGCATCTCACAGTGTGTGTCTTGTGTGAGACCAAGGCCTCACCTAAGATTGTTCTTCTAGCCCAGAAAGCTATGAGGAGAGCTCCTGCCAGACCAACTTCATAGAAGAAGTTAAAGCTCTAAAGGGACAAAGGCTTTTCTGAAGATAGTACAGAGGACTCAAAATTTACACCAAGTGGATTTGGATATAATCGCTACAGAGATGAATACCACAGTGAACATCAGCTGGGAGCATGAGGTACTTGGGGACTATGTTCTAATGCTGGTTAACCTGTGCTGGAACAGTTGAGTAGGCTGTGATAGTCTCTCTGGTAGAATAACTTTTTTCTCTTATGGAAAGCCCTCTTTTTTCCCTCAAGCTCTGGCCTAGAAATCTGAGTAAAGTAGAACAAGAAAGAGAGAGTCCTACAATAACAGGTGACTATTTTTATTAATAGCTTCTAATATTTTTCAGAAACATATATTAGTTTATGGTTAATTTCTGAGACTAGAGAAATGCTAATCTGAGTATTCCATTATAATAAATTACATTCCCATAAATTGAAGGCAATGTTAGCCACATAAGGCTTTAATTTTTCTCTCTGTTCTTTTGGCCCTATATATTTGAGACATCTCATGCTCTATTTTACCTAGGATAATGCTCCAATCCACAAAAACTGAACATATACCTCCTGAAGGTGCCAATATGGATGCCAAGATTCTGATGAAATTATTGTTATATTTGCACCTGTGTCTACCAGACCTTCAATGAAAACATCATTTATTTGCATTTCTAATTTTGATCTTTGTTTGTTTATAGAAGTTTGTCAAATTATTTGCTTTATGGTTTTTCCCATTTTTTGTTCTCTTTTGTATAACTGTTCTATCACCCAAAGCAGTATGTTTTGTTTTGTTTTTGTTTATTTGTTTAGTTTTTTTAGAATAGGCTTTAGATTTTTTAATTGCTCTGGGAAGGTATTCCCTCCTTGATGACAGAATAAGACTAAACTGAATTTGATATGGGAGCCTGAAAGAGGCCTCTAAGGGCATTTTCTGAAAGCAAAATGTTACCTTGCCTGACACTTGTTGACCTACATTTGTTGGTCCAATGCCTGGCTTTGCCATATGTTCTACATATTCCAGAAGGAAGGGGCATTTTGTTGGGGTTATTCTTAGTAGCAGAAACATGGTTTCTAGGAATGCTTTGTTTACAGTCCCTTCTTAGGTGACCTTGTTTTCCATAGTCATAGCATTTGATAGTTTGATTTTTCTTCAAACTTTTAGAAATAAACTCTTTTACCCAATTGTCATAGTTATGAAATTTTATATTAATTATTTTCTAAATTCAGTTTTCCAAATATACTGTGAGTTAGCATTTTCAGAAGTAAAGCTTTAATTACTATTTGCTAGGCTTCTGAATCTGCAACAATTCTATTTACCACTAAAATCAATCTTTGTAAGGAATCTATAAAGGTTTCATTTGACCCTTAGATTACTTTTGTAAATGGCTCAATTTTCTGTTTTACTTCTTCAATTCTATCTCAACCATTCAAGGCTGCCATTTGGCATAAAACCAGGGTGTAGCCATCATATAAAGATTGCCTTTCTACATTAGTATAATCTCCCTCCCCAAGAAGTTGGTCTTTGGAGATTTATACTTCAGGCTCTAATGCATTGTTCAATGATTTTAACTTTATTCTTTCACCAGGTCTTCCATTGTAACTGAGACCCAACCTGCAAGACTGCTGTAAACATATCTGTTCAATCTTTAGGGATAATTCTATTACAAGTTGACCATGACTTTAACATTTGCTTCACAAATGGTGAGTGTGTGCCATGTATGACTATTGCTTTCTTGACTCTCTTTAAATCTAACATTTGCACTATTGCTTTCTTGACTCTCTTCAAATCTAACATTTGCACAGGAATCTATTCACAGTTCTTTTACAGTTTCTACCATTTGGCAATTCCTGTAAGGTTTCTAGATATATTAAGGTTGGCTATTTGAAAACCTTAGGCTGTTTCTCTGTAACCTCATAAGGCAATGCTGATAATGGTTCTTATTTAAATTACTTTCTCTGCATCTGAATATCTATGATATGTTTTAATAAGATTTTCTAATACTTGTACCTTGGCACTTATATCAACAAATTTGACATTCATATCAACAAACTCAGCACTCATATAAACCAACTTTTTAAGGGCTAAAACAAAAATGATCAAACTAATAATATTTATAATAGATATTAAAATATCTTAATTTTAATTCTCCTCTTTTTTTAATGGCTCCATTTTCAAACTGTCTACAGTAATATCAAACAAAAACCAAATTTCTTTTATCTTAATATTTTTCATTTTCTTAATGTAAGAAAGAACTTTTTCTGAGTCTTAAACTAATTCCTTCTTTTAAGAAATCCCAATTGGCTCTCCAAAATTGCTGTCAGTGGCAATTCAAATTCAAGCCATATATTGAGGAAAGCTAAAATATCAGAGAGATAAAGAAACAAACGACAGCCACTTCTTTCTCAGCTAACTCTTCAGGCCTTTCTCCATGAATCCTCCAATCCCAAGCCTCTCCATCCTCAACAAATGGCAAGCGAAGCTGAACTCTTCTCTCTCCATTCAGCTATCTCACTTCCTTGTTCAACTTTCCTAGAGCTAGGATTAAAGGTGTTATCTTTAATTCTTCTACTCTGGCAGCTAAGATTTTGTATCCTGAACATGTTCTCACACCTCCAATTATGGGAATATTTCTACCTACCTACTTAGAACACTAAAACTTCTAGCTAGAATTATTTATTGAGAACCCTCCCAAATGAATATCTGGATCATATTTTTCACATTTTTGCATACTCGATTTCCTACATAAAATTTCATGTTTTCCTATATAACATAAAAAGTATTTTTTATTTTTAAATTAAACAGTACTATGGTTTAAATTTTCTTCAAATTTTTACTCAAATTTCCAATATCATGTCAGCAGATAGATGTTCTTTTATCTTTTCTAAAACTCTGCCTGATGTTCTTACTTCTCCTTCCCAGTCTTGGTTAAAAAAACCATGACTCTCACTGTAAAAAAAATTAAGACTATCAAAAGTAAATAGTTTTTAAAGATACCATTTTTAGAAGATATAAAGAAAGGCATGTTTTGACATAAGACTGGTTTTGAACGTTCCCAATTGTGAGAAATTCCTACATTCTTATTTTCTCATATTCCAGAGGGTTAAAATCTTTATTTTTAGAATAACTCCATTTGCAAAATTTTCATACATTAGTGCAAGGATTTAATCTAATAAACAGTGTGGGATTTGAGATTGTCCCATTTTTAAATCATGGCCTCAGTTACACAGCAAGCTGACTGCTATTTTTTAACTCTGAGTTCTGAAGCAAAGAGATACCAGCTGCCATATAGGGGAAGAGATGTTTAGCTCCTCCTGTTTATCTGTGCCTCTGATGAGCTCTGAATGCAACTTGGAATCCCAAGTGCTGGGATTAAAGGTGTCTGCTACCACTGCCTGGCTCTGTTTGGACTTGAACTCACAGATACCCAGATGAATCTCTGCCTCTGGTCCCGAGTGAAAGGACTGAAGGTGTGTGCCATCATTTCCTGATCTCCCTGGCTAACTCTGTCTGGCTCTGTTTTCTGATCTTCAGAAAAACTTATTTCTTTAGAGATTACATAATATATCACCACAGTAATGTTGCCAGTTTGCCACAATATGTTAGAATAATAAATATAACAGAATAGTAGAAGCAGAAAAGAATAACATAAATAATTAAATGGGTTTTCCAGAGCTTACATTCTCAAACACTTCAGTTATAAGAAATATCTGTACAGAAGTACTTCACAGAAGGTAAGGAATACAAGTGAAACCCTGGAACATATGAATGTTGCGCAGAAATCAGGGAAGATTTACTGAAGAGGGCAGGAAGTTTTATATTGCTGATGCGCCCAGCAGCACAGCACTAAGAGATATACTTTGTATGGTTGAAGGAGAGATAAATGAACCCTGAATTTTACTATAAACCTTAGCTACTATCTGTGTCAAATCAAGTTAGCCCTGGGATTCCAGGCTGTAAGCCCACCCACAATGGACTGAGGTTTCAAAGTATGTCCATGGATATAGGATCTTAGAGTTCAGGGCACAGAAAAACTCCAGTAGATATTGGCCACAAACCAGGCTCCACTGACCCAAATTCTTGGTCGGTTGTTGCAGATTATGCTATGATCTGGTTCTTATGGCCCCAGGCCTATCTCAGTGTCTTCAGCTCATCCTCACATATCAATTTATACAGCCTCTAACTTTGAGACATAGCTTATTTTTATATTGATGACTTCAGCTGGAGTGACATTTCTGTACAAGGCTTTTAATCTCCACAGTGACTCATTGAGGTGTACATGAGCCAGATTTTTTTACTCTTGGTTGTAAGAGAATATTTTGTGAATGGGAAGAAGTTGGGTTTTTTTTTTTTTTTCTAACATTGCTTCCATGGACATCTCCTGAAAGGGCATTACCTATCTCTAAGGGATACTACAAACATTACAAATAATCTGCAAATGTCTTTGTTGTTAGGGCCTGGACTTGAAGAACAGTGAGCTTGTCATAGAAAGTTACCTCCAACAAAGATAAACTTATATAAACGTATGCTCTCATTTATTTTTTATAGCAAAGTTATCTAAAAATATCACACATTAACCTGATCTGCAATGGTAAAACAGGATTGATGTAAAATAATCTACAAATTAATTTGTGTCAGATTTTGTAATCATTTCTAGAGATATGAACTTATACCTATGATGTTTTATAATTGCAAAAAGAACATGAAAGATCTTTTAAAAAAAAGTCAAAGTCATAGTGAATTAGAAATCTCAAATTGAAATATAAATTAATAACTTGAGATTAATACCTAGGAAATACCACAATACAATTGAATTATATGTAATTCAATATAAATCCAACAGTTTAGTTCAGAGAGAAGATATGTTCTAAAGAACTAGGTTGAGTGATTAGAACATAGCTCTAGAAAAGAAGAAGCTTTTCCCTTTACATGTTTATAATGAGTGTTTAACACTTTTTTTTAAAAAAAAATTGAGTGCAGAAATAATTTTATAAAACTTTACTTCATAGACAATTTTATTTTAAATGCTAACAGGTAACTGAATTATTAAATAAATACTCTATACTTCTAGACAAGCCAAAGACCACATTTGCCCTCACTAATAAAACAACTAATGACAAAAAATAAATAATTATAAAAAGCAAATGGTATGTATGTTTAGTTATGTATATGTATGTTTCCAAAGTATCAAATTTCAAGATATAAAGAACAATAACAGTACAAGTGAAACAAATGAGATAAGCTATGGCTGCACTACCACAGCATTAAGACACTGTCTGAGTCATAGGGCAGAGAAAGGAGACATAGGAAGAAAACTCTGCATTAGTGAAAGTCTTAAAAATATCATAAGTATATGTCTAGAAAGAGGTAAATTATATCCAGAGGGTCAGATACATAAGTCTGGCATATTTTTCACTGGAATAGATGACAATGATGAGTAAAAAAATAGCAAACAAATACAAAATGGGTATAGTTAAGTCTAATCTTATTATACTGTTAAATATAAATTTTCTAAATATCCCAGTTAAAAAGCAAAAATCGATGCATTATATAAAAGTGCAAGAAGCAACTTTGGCTTCTTAGAAAGTATTTTAAATGGTAATTCATAAACAAAGTAAATGCATAAACAAAGCAATGTCCAAAAAGAAGTTTAAGTGTATCTGATATTAATATCAGATAAGTTTAAGAATATAGTGTCACTGCCCCAGAGGAGGTATGACCTGAGAGAATGAAGCCAATAAATGAAAAAGACTAAAGTCTCGTGCAATAGCCAACTTTGAACATTCAGAGTATCAGACAATTTATACTCTGAGGGTTAAAAAGAAGCATGTGAGTAAAGTGTCCAATCATAAAGTCAAGCAGCATGTAGCAGACAAGCCACATGTGGCAAAAATGTTTTTCCGTAAAGGTATACAAACAAATAACAATATCAGGTTATAATAAATAATCTGAAGTAAAGTCACTCTCATTCACTATATTCAAGGGAGGCACAAAAAGCATAATCAAAGATCAATTCCATGGTTTTGAAGAAACTAAAGTCACATGACTCTTGTTTTGGTTTCTTGAACTTTTCTCACAAGCACTCAGAATTCTCATATGACTCTGTTTTGGGACCATGTTCTAACAATAAAGGACATGGTCAATGATTAGAAGGTGAATAAAGAGAATTCATAATCTTAAATGTTTGTGCATTTATCTTAAATATTTTAGACACAGAAAGCCAAATAGATTAACTAACAGGAGACAAGACAAATCCATATCTACAACCAGAAATTTGAATACTTCTTTTAGTGACACAAAGAACCAGAAAACCAACAAAGTTATAGGAAATTTGAGTAATATCATTTAATTGGCATTTTTAGAATATTACACCAAAGGACACCAACATAAACATATGTTTCAATAGAGTTGATATTTCTCAATTCAAACCATACTGTGAGCCATAATTAAGTATCAATAAATTAAAAATATCTTCATACCCTTAAAAGCATTTTTTTTCTGACTCTAACAGAATTAATTAAAATTATGAGCAGGGCTTGGGATCATACTTCAGGGTGAGAGTGCTTGCCTGCCATGCAAAGAGGTCTAAACTCAATCTAGTATCTGTCTAATTTAAAAAGATTCAAAATGTTAATTAAAAGCTTTTTTCTCAGTTCCTTATGTAATTAGGAAACAATAACAAAAAACCTTTCTTCTAAAATGGGTAAAAATGAAACAAATAAAAAATACTATCAAATATTATAAACTAAAGTTGAAAACAAATTGAGGGAAGTAGCTTAAAACTTATGAAGGAAATAACATACTGAACAGCAAGGCTCTGGGGAAAGAACAACAAAAGTCACAACGTGATGGTTTCTGTTTATTCCTTAAAAACTAGAAACAAAGGCTGTTGAACACGAAGAAAGGAACAAGAAGGGAAGTATTTGTAAAAGAGATAAATCATAGAAGAGAAAAATGAAGGAAAATACAGAAAACCAAGTGTTAAATTACTGAGAAAGTGATTATTTGGGGTAAGTTTGCATAGAAAGAGCAAAAGTGAAGAACAAAAGCCAAAAGTTAGAAAAAGGGAATTCTCAGCAGAAGAATTACGAATGGCTGAAAGGCACTTGAAAAAGTGCTCAATATCTTTAGCCATCAGAGAAATGTAAATCCAAACAACTTTGAGATACCACCTTACACCTGTCAGGTTGGCTAAGATAAAAGACACAGATGACAGCCTATGCTGGAGAGGTTGCAGAGCAAGGGGAACACTCCTTTATTGTTGGTGAGAGTGTAACCTGGAAACAACCTAGATGCCCCTCAACTGAAGAATGGATTAACAAACTGTGGTACATCTACACAATGGAGTACTACTCAGCAGTAATAAAAAATGATATCCTAAAATTTGGGACAAATGGATGGATTTGGAGAATATCCTCCTGAGTGAGGTATCACAAACCCAGAAAGATAAGCAGGCGATGTATTCACTCATTAGTGGACTCTAAACAAAAAAGCAAAAATCAAAGCATGTCCAAGCTGCAAACCACAACCACTGAACAACTTGGGATCTGAAACTCCTTGGATCGGCACCTTGGATCCCACTCCCTCTAGAGGAACACCTGACCCAGTCTTGTTGTTGGGGTGCGGAAAGTGGATCTGCCAGGAGTGGATACTGGACTAAGCCACATTGGGACCTTGAGATTTTCTGCCCTTGCTGGGGAGTAGATAAAGTGATGTGGAGAAGAGAGAGTGACTGGAAGGGGCAGGACGGGGAAGGGAGCTTGAACAAGGATATACACGGATAAAAAATATGACTTTATTCATAACAAAAAATGAATAAATAAAATGAGAAATGGGGCTTAGAAAACTGTAGTGATGGCTCAGCAATTTATGAGCACTGGCTTCTTGCTCTTCCAGAGAACCCAGATTCTACCCCAGAACCCACATGTAGTCCCATAGCCATTTTGAACTCCTGGTTCAGGTGACCCTATACTGTCTTCTGGGTTCTGCTAGCACCAATAATGAACATGGTGTACAGAAATCATATAATGGGAAAGATCACTTTGCACTTATTAGCAAGGCATCCTCAGGATGTCTCCTGATGCACTGGTGTAACATCAAGACATTCTCAGGCCCAAAGGTTTTTCTTGTTCAGGAAAAATGAAAAGTTAAAGCAGCATTACCAATAACTATATAGTGATGACTCGTTCAAGTTACTTTACTGAGCTTTCTTTAAATACATATCCTCCATTGCCTGAAATGATCCTGAAGCATGAGGGAGGAATTTGATAATCAATCTAATCTTGGATTCTCTTCACTTTCTGATGAGGATTTAGAAAAAACTGTGAAAATGCTGTTTACAACTTGGACAAGCTAGAGCACAACAGAGAAATAAAATGTGCTTATTAGTTACTCCTTGGTCTCATGAGTTGTGCTTGGAATTTCCAGTGCAATTTGAGCAAAATCAAATGTTTATAAGGGCTTAGATATGTATGTGATGAAAGATTTTAAAAGTCTTTTGCTTCTGATGGGCCTACTGCTCCCTATCGCAATGACTATCTCTTTGATTAAAGCAATAATCCACAAAGGTTGTCATATGATTTCAGTTTAATTGCTAAAGTGGTTCTTAGCTTTTCCAACTTCTTTGCAGGCAAATGTGCTTACAGATGAAGCTGAAGAAAAAGTTCAGGAGCTGAGAGATAATCCTAAAAATATTGCATATGAAGTGCTGACAGGAACTAGTAGATAGGTATCAACAGCTTATCAGCTGCATAATATATCTCCTGCTGCACTACTACATAATAGAGTTGTAACTATGGCCACTTGGATGAAAACTGATATAGGATCTAACTTTGGGTCTGATTATATAAAAATTGTACAAGGTCCTTCTGAGCCTTATGCTGGTTTCACAGGGAGACTCAAAGATGCTATAGAGAAATGAGTAATGAGTAAAGACAGCAAATTCAAGTGTTATTATTAAAACATCTGATTTTTGATATTGTCAAAAATTATAATTAGATCAGAGGTGGGGGGAAATGTGGTGAACTGCAAATGTAGAGCAAACTGTGCCACTCTAGAAACACGTCACCAAAGTATTTAACTGCCTGTGACCTGCCTTTTAAGGAAACAAATGAATGTTCAAAATCTAAGAGCTCCTGGCTTATGCCCTAAAGGTAAGAAAGAAAAGCACTGGGCTGAAGAATGACAATCTAAATTTGATAAGGACTGAAATACATTGCCTAGTAATAATAACACCAGTCAACAGCATAGAAATGGATTGAGGAACCTCATTCAGATCCCACAAAATTAGAGAGTTTAAGTCTAAAAACAATAACATTTATGCCAGCTTTAGATTTTAATCAATTTAAAAAGAGTTTTTTGTTTTGTTTTGTTGAGTTACTACTCAAGAAAGTGCTGTTATTAATATTCCCTGCCCTAAAGATATTTCCATTTCCTTTCTTCAATGTCCTTTTAAGTTATATATAGGATGTTAGAGAATTATACTGTCCAGAACAGTCCAACTTCTATGTGGTTTAATCCATGAAAGGAATACTTTATATAGGAGTCACTGATGAAGATTATATAGGGGAATCTGCAGTCATAATCACAGTGCCCACTGACTGGCATTTTTTATTTAAAAAACTTTTAAATTCATCTTACATACAAACCACAGATCCTTCTATCATCCCCCCCCACCTTATCCTTAACCCACCCATTCACCCCTTAGGCCTCCCATGAAGAGTCAGCAAAGCCTGGTACATTCAGTTGAGGCAGGACCAAGCCCCTCTTCTGAATCAAGGCGGAGCAAGGCATTCCACCATAGGCATTGGGCTCCAAAAAGCCAACCACCACAACCGGCCTGGTCAGCAACTTAAAGCAGGAAAAAATTGCAGTTATTATTGCCTTATGTAATTCCTTCACAAAAAAACATATGCTTTGTGATGTAGGATTTGGTTGTACAGATGAAATCATAGCTTTAAGCACTTTATTGAAGGAAAACAAGAAATTTATTGGATTTAAAAATAAAAAAAACATTTTTTTACAGGATTCATTGATTCTCCAGCTGATATCTCTTATTATAACCATAGAAGAATGGCCCTCCAAATGGTCTGTTATGGAGGTAATTTAACCCTGATAGAGTTGGGAACTCTGAGCTCTTAGGAGATTAAACAAAGTGCTACAAAATTACAATATATTGGAACTGAAGGGACAATAGCATTTCTACAGCCTTATGTTATTCATTTTCCATTAATCTTTGGGAAAGAAAGATCTATATTCTCATCTCTAATGCTACCTATTCTTCACAGGCTCAGTGGCCAATGGAAAAAATAGGACGTCTAAAGGAAAGGGGCTAGGAAGAGTTGCAAGGGATTGTTGGACCTATAGCCCCACAAGGACGAAATCATAAACATGGATTGGGTTTTTCATAGGGGTCACTTTAAACACCATTTATAAAAAATTACATAAAAATCTAATGAGCCTGTCTGGACGCCTAAATGGCCCCTTTCTAAAGAAAAGTTACAGACTCCTCACCAGTTAGTCAGAGAGCAGTTGGAGAATGCTTGCATAGAACCCTTTTTTTCTTCCTGGAACTCTCTTGTTTCTGTTATTTAAAAAAAATCTCATAAATAAAAATTGTCAATTGACTTATGGAATGTTAATACCATCATGTGGCCAATAGGAGCTTTACAGCCCAGCTGACATGCCTACAGCTATTCTTAAAAATTGGTCTTTAATAGTTTGGGATTTAAAAATTGTTTTTATATTATACAAATTCATCCTGATAATAAGGTGCAATTTGACTTTTCTGTCTCTTCACTCAGTCATACAAAACCTCAGCTTTAGTATCAATTGATGTATTACCTCAAGCATGACAAAACTCCCTTCTATGTGTCAATACTATATAGGAAAGGGTTTAGAGCCTGAGAGGCAGGCTTTCCATCAGGCTTATGGAAGATATGCTGTTAGTCATCTCCAAAGAGGAAAAGCTACAATCCATATGTTATGTGACTCAGGATATGCTATATAAAAATGGGGTTATTAGTGCACCTGAAAAGATACAAAGATCAGACACCGTGTGATATTTGGAACAGCTAATTACTAGAACAACTGTTAAACCACATATACATATGATGAACATTAGACAGGACAATTTAAAAACACATAACAACTTTCAAAACCTTTACAAGATATTAATTGGCTATTACTATTTTAGAAATATTTAATTAGGCACTAACAAATAATTAAAACTCTAGAAGGAGAGATGATGTTAGACATTCCTCAAATATTATCTCAAGAGGCTAGGGGAAACTATAGCTATTTTTATCAAGACTAAAAGAAGCATTTACATGTCATGTGGATCCTTTGGTTTCTTTAAACTTATTTATTCCCCCCCCCAACTGCCTCCTAAAGACATTACATTACAAAAGAATAAACATTTAGAATGGATATATTTATACCATAAGGACCATAAAATCCTAATTCTTACTTTACTTTTCCTGCTTAATTAGTAAATCGGGGCAGGGCAGGGGGGGGACCCAATATCAACAATTTTATGGATTTGATCCTTGTTGTATTATATTATCCTTAACTAACAATCATTTGTAGAACTCTATAAATTTTCAAATTTCATTTGCAGATTATTATGGAAGGATAGGGAATTATCCAGATGACAAGCTATGGGATCTCTTTCATATAAATTTGTGATTACAAACATTGTTCAACTTTTTCCCATTCCACATACCCTGATCAATATATTCATATTTTTTTCTCATCTGAACAGGTAAAACTAACTGTCTTTACTCATTTATTACCATCAATTTATAAACTCTTAAATATTGTTTCGGAGTCTGCTTATGTTGTAGGATTATTTCAAGCAATAGAAACTGCATTAATTTTATTTTTACTTTTGTTATACTTTTATTACTACAGGAGCTACAATATCTGGTTAAAACCTCCACACATCTTTTGTTTATTAATTATGCTCTAACCTACCCTGGTTTTATTACAAAAGAAAATGAGTAAGCTGATGCATTAGCCTGCTCTATTTTTATTTCCATAAAACAGGAACACCAACACCTGCATACTAACAACAATAGACATCATGTACAATCTTGCTTACAACAAAAGATAAATCACGCAGGAATGTCCTAATTGTGCTTTCTTACACTATCATAGTCATAGAGCTGGAGTTAATCCCAAAGGCAAAGGTACTAAAGAATTATGGCAAACTCATGTCACTCACTTTGCTCTTGTGCCTGAAATGCTGTACCTATATGTTTGCATTGATACACATTCTAGTTTTTTGGGGGCTATACCTTAATACTCAAAGAATACTTCTGCAGTATGTTCTTCTCTTAAACAAACTTTTGCTGTTATTAGAATGCCTACTTTTATAAAAATTGATAATGGACAAACCTATAGATTTAAAAATTAAGAACTTACATAAAAAATAAAATATTAATTATATTAAAAGCATACCGTAGTCCTAAAGGCTACGGAACAATTGAAAAAGCATATAAATAATTAAAACAACAAGCATTTAAAAATAAAAGGGGGAGGGGGCTGGAGAGATGGCTCAGCGGTTAAGAGCGCCGTCTGCTCTTCCAGAGGACCCGGGTTCGATTCCCAGCACCCACATGGCAGCTCACAACTGTCTGTAGTTCCAGTTCCAGGCAAACACCAAGGCAAATAAATAAAATAAATAAATAAAGTTTAAAAAAAAAATAAAAGGGGGACCACCAATGAATATTCTTGCACTTCCTTTATTTACTCATAATTTATTAAAATTTCAAGGTGATATATGTTCAAGAGCTCAGAAATTTTTATCTACAGAAAATTCTGAACTGCTTTTAGATAGGCCTGTGTGTTTATATAATTCAAAAATCAGAAGATTTGATCCAGCTCCCATTATATTTATTAATGTATCTGTGTTTATTCCCAATCCTTGGGACCATAATAGACTCAATCATTCATATAAAGAACGGCTGTGTTTAAGTTTTATTCAAGATTTGAATCCCTTCCATTTGAACAGGACATCATAATATTTGTATTCCTATTATGGACTTTATCATATGGATCTTTTCAAGCTAGGCTCTAGATGTTTTAGATCAATATAATAATGTAACCAAGAGTACTGGTCATAGTTTGGAAGCCTGTTCTTTTGTAACAGAGTATAACACACAATGCTTTCATTAATCTAATATTATTTATTATAATTTTTATAATTTGCTTGCTTATAGGACACTCATGCATCAAATGACAAAATTAATCTACATCTAATATCCACTTATGAGTGAGAGTATACTATGTTTGTCTTTCTGGGTCTGGATTACCTCATTCAGAATGATAATTCCTAATTCCATTTATTTGCCTAAAAATTTCAATATGTCATTGTTTTTTTACTGCTGAGTAATACTCCACTGTGTAAATGTACCACATTTCTTTATTAATTCTTTTTGGTTGAGGAACATTTAGGTTGTTTCCAGATTCTGGCTATTAAAAATAATGCTGCCATGAACATAGCTGAGTAAATGTCCTTGTGGTATAAATGTGCAGCCTTTGGGTATATGCCTAAGAGTGGTATTTTTGAATCATAAAGTAGATTGTTACCCAGTTTTCTGAGAAACCATCATATTGATTTCCAGGGTGGCTGTACAAATGCCATTATGGGGTTAGGGAGAAACCTGGTGGCTAGAGAAATTCCCAGAAGTCTACAAGGATAATCTCTGAGAAGACCCCAAGCAACAGTGGAGAGTGTGCCTGAACTGCCCTGTAATTAGATTGATGACTACCCTAATTATCATAATAGAACCTTCATCTAGTACTGAGAGAAGTAGATATCTAGTACAGATAAACACCTGGCTGAGCTCTAGAGGGAGAGGAATATATGAGCAAAGGGATCAAGATCATGATGAGAAAATTCAAAGACAGCTGACTGGAGCTACTGGGAGTTTACTGACCCTGGACTGACAGCTGGGGCACCAGCATAAGACTAAACTAGGCCCTCTCTAATGTGGGTGACAGATGTGTGGCTTTGGCAGTTTGTGGAATCACTGACAGTGTGACCAGCATTTGTATCTAGTATATGAGCTTGCTTTTTGGAGCCCATTCCCTATGGAGGGACAAGTTGCTCAGCCTTGATACAGGGAGTAGGGGGCTTAGTCCTGCCTCAACTTGACATACCAAGCTTTATTGACACCACATGAAAGGCCTTACCCTCTCTGAGAAGTAGATGGAGGGTGAGTAGGAGGAAGAGATGTATTTGGTATGTAAAAGAAAAAAAGCTTAAAAAGATAATTAAAAAGAAAAATAGAAAAGAAAAAAGATTTATCTATAACATCTCAAATCAAAACCACTCTGGATATCCTGCTTTTAAAAACTAAAAATGGAGAGATGTCATAAACATGGTTCAAGAATGTAGTCATGTGAGGCAATTTCTGAGGGCTTGTGAGAACACTCCAAGAAACCAAGACAAAAGTCTTGTGACTTCAGTTTCTCCAAAAACAGGAAATTTCTCTTGGGTTATGCTTTTGTGCCCCTCCCTCCCATGTGTAACAGATAAAAGCATGCTTGTTTAAGATTATCCTTTATAACTGGATATCGTTGTTTGTTTATATGTCTCTATGGAAAAATGTGGTGTCTTGCCCATTATGTGTAGTTATTCTGCCTCCTGCAGCTTGCCCTGGTGATTGAACATTTTACTCATGTAACTTTTTTTAACCTTCAGGGTATAAACTGTCTCATACTCTTAATAAAGTTGGTTATTACATAAGACTTTAGTCTTCCTCATTTATCAGCTCATCTTATATCCCACCATCTCTGCAGTGATGATGTTATGAATGAGAGTAGGAGAGAGATGTCATGAGTGTACCAAAGCCAGGGTAGCTCTGAGTCCTGTTTTTATTTCTTTTTATGTTCTAAAACCATAAAATGGAGTGGGCAAGCAAGATCTTATACAAGCATGGGTGACACTCAGCAGGTACCAAGGGTGATGACTTCTGCTTTTAGCTATTTCTCCAGGTCATTTTGTTTTAAGTACCAAGTGAAGCCATACTTGGCAAGTAGGAAGTACAAATCGTACTTTAAGTAAATCACCTAATAACTGATAAATCAGTGTTTAATAGTTGGTCTTTATTTTGCCGTATTCTACCTCATCACTGCATGGTCATGTTTACACAAAATGTCCCAGAGCCTTCTTAGCCATCAAAGAGAAGGTAAGTTTTCTGAAACTTCACATAGTACCTGCTGACTGTTCCAACCCAACACTTCATTTTTTACCAGGTGGTGAAAATTTATCATCCATCTCACTCGAAACTCATCAGTAGAATTTTATAATTCTGGTTCCTTCTATGCGGTGCTTAAACATACGCTAGGGAAAGTCATTTCTCTTCACAGCTCCTCACAGTGCAACTCTAAAAATGCTAGTCATTACACAGATGAGAGTGCCTTTCTTTATCTACACTAAAGCTGTTAGAAACTTTAGTCTCAGTCATCCAAGTGGAGGAAAAAAAAAAAAAAAAACCTAGAAAACTTAAGCTTAATCTTTATAAAGATGGAAAGAGAAATAATGCTTGCGTCTTAACTTTATTACACCACCACATGGTTCAGATCTGTGAAGGGCAGCCATTCTTACTAACTGGCTTCTCACTATCTAGCTGAAACGGACAATAGAAAGTTTTCAGACTAGAACTAGAAATAGCTTAGTGAACAAAAGAATTTTCTCCGTAAGAATAAAGACTTGAGTTCAGATACACAAAGCACCCATAAAAAAGCCAGGTAGAAATAAAGCCCTCTTGTGATCTTACCACTCAGGGAAGAAACGGGATTTCTGGACCCTTTCTCAATAAAATAAGGTAAATAGAAATAAAGGCTTCTACGCATGCGCGCGCGCACGCACACACCACGATCCAAAGATCCAAATGAAAACAAAAAACAAAAAAACAAAAAAAAAAAACCATGGGTCTCTAGAGGCAGGAGAAAAAACAACAACAGCAACAGCAGCAACAACAACAACAAACCAACCTTCTGACCAACACAATAAATGAGTTTGTGGATGGGTGCTGCCTCTGGTCGCAGAGGTTTGTGGGAATTGTAGTTTTTTTGAGCTATTTTGCAATTCTTTGAATAAAGGTCCGATGACCCTTATTTTTGCCCACATGTGGATCCTCTCTGTCTCCTGCCATTGTTTTCTGATCTGCTCTGAGAGAGGGAGTCTACTGGTACTTGCCTATGCGAGCTAGACCCGACTTTGTGGATCTGGAGACCTCTGCACAGGTGAATTTGTATATGGGAAGGGTGGTAAACATTCTGGGACTTCCCTAAATGGAACTCTCCACTAGCTCCAGCATCCAAGCCTGAGCCAGGGCTCAACTCCAAGGTCTGACCAGTGCAGGGCCAGCCAGGATGTCAGGACTGGAAAGTCCATTATAGAAAAACATCTATAATGTTGGTGCTGGACAGGGGAAGCACCAGAACTTCTGCTGTTATTCTTGGAATTAAATAATAATCTGTAGGAAAGTTTGTCAAATTCCTGTGATAAGTTTACGAAGCTCTCAAAGACACTTGTTTCATAGTTTAGTATTTTATTTCATCATCTGCGACTCTACCTGTAGTTAAACATGCCGTTAAGTGGATAGGGAAGAGGTATTCATATGGATGGATACCCAATATCTTATCAATGCAAGCAGATGAGAAAAGGATGCCAGTATTAATAAGATTTTTATCCCTGTCTCTACCTTTTCCTAATCTACTTACTCAGAATTGCAAGGACCTACTTAAACCCTCCAGTGGACTTAAGGCAGAGCAGCCCAAACCAGGTCTCCATAGATGACTGTAGCATGCACATGGACTTGCAAGATCAGAATGAGGCTGATGAACCTTCTTGTCATTTCTAGAGCTTTACTGTCCTCTGGATGATGACTGACTGGCATTCTAGTGCTGTGCTGCCCAATAGAAAGAGACTCAAAACACTTACATTTGCATTCCACAATAAGGAAACATGTGAAGCCAATTTTACTGATATATTAAAGTCACTGCCTTGACTGGGGGTACTGACTAAACTTCAAGTGTTCAGCCATTGCTTGTACTGTTTAAATATATGTCTAGTGAATCTGAAAATTTGAGTTTAGCATTAAATAAAGTGAATCTGATTTTCAAGACCAAGTCATAACCCCTCTGGAGCAAAGCAGCTCATATAAAAATTAGAGATAAGGAGTTCCAGGCACTTCTGCCACTTAGGAGAATGTCCCTTCTGACAGAGACCCCTGCAAGACCTTCAAATTATAGGCAGAACATACTACAAAGGAAAAAAGTCTCTAATTTGTTCTGCCACCCAGTATAGCATAGATATAACTCAGTCATGCAACCTGGTCCACAAGCTGTCACAGGCTTTTGTGGCCATGGATATAGACCAATTTGTACAAATATAGATGAGGATGACAAACACTGGGCTGCATAAGAAGTCACTGCTGGGAAACTGAGCAAAGTGTTATATCCAAAGGAGATGATCAGCCAGTGACTCCTAAGACAGGAAATATCCTCTTTTCTTCATTTTCCATAGCTCTCTTCAGATGTTAAGCTCTTACACGAGCCCAATCCCATCACCACATAATAGTTCTGATGCTTCCTTGTTGAAAAGCCAGAATTATTCAAGGGTTCTTCAAAAGTCTCAATGAAAGAACAAAGAGAATACTAGTTCTATGTCCCTGTCCAAGGACAGACTTGGCAAGGTATGGGCTGGAACTGAGGCCAGAGCCCCCCCCCCCCCAGGGAATCTGTACCAATGATAATCCAATGATAATTAGGTTTCTCAAAGATTGGTTTAAATTCTGTTGTTTTAAAACTATTTCTTAGTTTTGTACCCAACTTCAAATCTCTGTGACACTTAGGTTTCTCTTCCAGTTTTCTGGGCTCTCCTTGAACCTAATTATACTCAAATCTGGAAGTCATTACCTTATTAAACTTTTCTGTAACTCTTGCCACTACTTTCCTTACTCTCTCCTGTGAAGTTCCACATGACTCCACTTGACATTTCTTTCCTGAAAAGTATTTTCCTGAAGTGATTTCTCGCACCCTTCCCAAGGTACATCCTGGTTTGTCTCTCTTCTCTCTAGTGTGTGTTATTTTATCTTATCTCATTTAAAAGAAAAACAAAAACAAAACAGATTTGCTTGAATTCAGTGTTTGTACTCTACCATTTTAAAAATCCAGAGTTCTGTGGGTTTTTTCAGATATTTATAACTATTACCAGAGTCAATTTAATAATTGGCTTTGAATTTGACTTAAAATCTCTTTATTGCCTTAAAGGGATCATCTAAACACCTTAATCCTTTCTCTGTTTCCTCTGAGTTCCAAGTAATTCTTGATCTGTTTTCTGCCTATAGATTTTTGGAATACTGCTATTGGATCAAACTATAATTTGGACCAGACTACAGGGCAGTTTTGGCTGCAGTAAATAATTTTTTCAATTTTTCTTCATCTGGGAAGATTTTAATTTCTCATTTTTTATAGATAAAGATGATTCATTTTTAACAATTTTTAAATTGTTAATTTAATTATTGATGATTAAACACAAGGGCCTTTTGTAAACTACTTAGGGCTTTGCCACTGAGTTTAGCTCCAGCTCCACTTGCAGCACCAGAGGAGGTCATCCTGTTATCCTGTTTCTTCTATACTTGTTCATTCAAAATAAGCTCTTAATGTAATGGGCTATTACTATCTTGCAGCTTTCAAGATTACGTTTGTTGTGTATCCACTTTGTTTTCTTAGTTACAAGCTTTTCCTATCTTAAATTGATGAAGCTAATTTTTGTGTAAAATTGCAAAACTTCTTTACCAATATTTCATTTTTCACTCATTTTTAGCCCTTCCTGTCTCTTCTCTTGTCTTACTCAGTGTCTATTGCTGTGAAGAGACACTATGTATAAGGCAACTCTTACAAAAGACATAATTTATTTGATGGCTTACTTACAGTTTCAGACGTTTAGTTTATTATCATCATTTTGGGAAGCATGATGGCACACAGGCAGAAATGGTGATGGAGAAGTAGCTGAGACCTACATCTGTTCTGGCTAAGACAGATTGGCACCAGGTCTAGGTTGGCTTTTGAAACCTCACACCCTACCCCAGTGACATATTTCGCCCAACAAGGCCACACCCTCTAACCCATCTCAAGCAGTGCCACTCCCTGACCAAGCATCCAGATCTATGAGCCTGTGGGAGCCTTCCTATTCAAACCACCACACCTTTCTTTGGTATTCTCATTATACATATGTTAGCAATTTACCATATTGTGGTGGAATGTTCTCTGTATGCTGTAAATAAAGGACTGTTTTGGCCTATGCACAGCACCATAGAAGTGGGTGGAGAATCAGAGGACAGACAGGTAGAAGGAGGGTGGAATTAGCCAGTCTCCATCCAACCCCCGAAGAAAACAGACATGTAAGAAATCCAGGTGAGCCACAGGCTGGGACACGTGGCAGACAGATTAATAGAAATTGGTTGATTTAAGATGAAAGAGCTAGCTAGTAATGTGCTTAAGACAAGGGCCAAACAGTATGAAGTTAATATAAGCCTCTGATCCATTTCTTTGGGGAACAAAAGCCACCGCGGACCAGGTTCCAAACCTCCGGGCCCAAAAAAGTTCCCCGGAAAACTTTTTACAACATTCTTGCTTTCATTGTTTCCATTGAAAAGTCAGGTGTGATTCTGATGGATCTGCCTTTATAGGTAAGTTGGCCCTTTTCTTTTGCAGCTCTTAAATTTTTTCTTTATTTTGTATCTTTTGGGGCTTAATTATTATGTGGCGTTCAAACGGTCTTTTTGAGGGGTCAAATGTATTTGATGTTCTCTAAGCTACTTGTATCTTTATAGGCATTTCCTTTTTTAGGTTAGGAAAGTTTTCTTTTATGATATTTTTGAATGCTTTATCTGTGCCTTTGAGCTGGTATTCTTCTCCTTCTTCTATTCCTATTATTGTCAGGTTAGGTCTTTTCATGGTGTCCCAAATTTCCTAAACATTTTGTTTATGGCTTTTTTGGTTTTAGTGTGTTCATTGTCTGATGAATCTATTTCCACTATTGAGCCTTCCACTCCAGAAATTTTCTCTATCTTTTGGATTCTGTTGGTTATGCTTGTATCTGTAGATCCAGCTCTTTTCTTCAGATTTTCGGTTTCTACCTTTGCCTCATTTTGTGCCTTTTTTTTAAATTGCTTTTAATTCACTTTTTAGTTCCTGAAATGTTTCA
Source organism: Sigmodon hispidus (assembly GCA_004025045.1). NCBI lineage: Eukaryota > Metazoa > Chordata > Mammalia > Rodentia > Cricetidae > Sigmodon > Sigmodon hispidus. The sequence goes on from PVIH01010538.1 coordinate 47,586, forward strand.
TTTTTTTGTTTTCCTTTCCTTGTTTTTTGTTTTGTTTTGTTTTTTTAAGGTTTTGTTCATCTCTTACAGTTTTTTGTTTGTATTTTCTTTTATTTCTTTAAGGGAATTTTTCATATCCTGTTTGATAGCTTCAATAATCTTCATAAAGGTGTTTTTGCTGATGTTTTTTCTGTCTCTTCTTCATTGCTCTATTCAGGTCTTATAGTTATAGAACCACCAGTTTCTTTTGGTGTTGCCTTGTTGATTTTTGTATTGTTATATGTATTCTTGAACTGGTGTCTGCCCATGCCTTTGATAATTCACACTTGGTTAGTTCCTAGTCAGTTGTGGCTAGAGGGCTTTTGTGTCTTCTGTCCTAAGCAAAGGGTCTGTTGAATCTCTGACTCTGCTCCTCACAGCTAAAGCCTAAGGACTGTCTGCTGGCAAAGCCTGAAATCAGACCCTTGGGTGTGATCCAGACCCCAGAGAGAAATTTTCCGGATGGGTGGCCCAGGATCGGTACTCTGCTCACCTCTGACTCCGCTCTGGATTGTGGGGGGTCAGAGTTTCACAGTCCTCAATAAATGACTTTTAACTAGTAATAAAACCTTAAGTCAAAATTAGGTTCTGAACTGGTCTTTTTATAAGTTTCTTTAAGAGCCTCAAGAGTAAACAGAAAATTAATAGTTCTAAAAGATATTTTTATTTGATCTAATTCTGACTCATTGAACAAAATATGTTTATGGGGATCAATTTTCTTTGGGGTCATTACTGTAAAACTCAACCAGAAGGATGGGACTTGTGTAAGAGAATCTTGCACAGAGAAGTGATGCTGGAGATCTAAATGCATCCAACTCAACTCAAAGAATGAGCAGTTTTGACAACCATGTAACTCCTGAATTACATTTACTTTAAAAAAGAACATATGGTCTCTTTTCAGAGTTTAATACTTTTAGGCTTTTGATTAAGAAACCTAAAGTAATTGAAACTTTAGAGAAAATATAAACAATGCTCTTCCCATTGAAAATCCCCAAATGAGCCCTTATACCAGCTGTTCTTGCTGCTATTTCTTTTGTGTTTGCTAGCCAATAAATATCCTCAATTTTTTGATTATAGAATCTTGCATCATCAAACCTATGGTCATCTTCAAGTTGGAGCAGGGTGAAGTCAAATTCCTAAACCAGAAGCATCCAAATGAGTGAACACTAAGAAAACATGAATAGGGATTAGTCAAGTTTTCTGCCATTTTAGCTAAATTCTGATTATGACTAACTTATTAACAGAAAAGATTCTGGAGACCCCAGTTTAAGAGAAAGTGGCCACCTAGCTCTCTGGAAGAGCAGCACATCACAGAAGGAGTGATGATAAAACAAATGCCTTACCTTACAAGTCATGAACAACATGGTCAGTAGGTAAATGTAATGTATTTAGTGAGCAAGCCTGGTGACCTGAGTTCAAGCCCAGAACACGTATAAAGATGGGAAGAAAGAACCAAAGAACCAAGTTGTGCTCTGACCTCCATACATGCATCATAGCACACTCATACATGCTCACACATACACACATACATACATACATGCATACATTCACATACATACACACACATTCACACACACACACACACAAGCACATACACATTTTTTAAGGAACCTTTCTAGCAACCTGATAGTGAATTGACTACATTGAACCATGACCATCATAGAAAAGGTGAGGCTTTATACTTATGGGGTTAGATATTTTTTCTAGATATGGATGTGTCTTTTTTATACACAATACTTCTGCTAAAACTACCATACATAAACTTAAAGAACACCATATTTACTTCATATTTACTGAAGAACACAGAAGTTCTTCAGTTGAAAGAACTCACTGCAGCCAAATTTGTGTCACAAGGGGCCCATACTTAAAGGATACACTGATCTTACCACATTGCCTGTTAACCTGAAGCCAATGGCTTTCAAAAATGTGAAATGACCTTTCAAAGACACAATTATTGTGTTAATTAAGTGGAGGACTAGGGCAGAGTTTCTGAGAAGGCAATATATGCTTTGAGTTGCCATCCAATATATTTCTGCCATAACCATTATTTACAGGTCCAGAAATCAAGAGATGGCCAAATGGAACTGGGTTCCACTAAATATCATTCCTAGTAAATCTCTAGTAACATTTTTGCTGCCTGGTCCCCTGACCTTAAGTTCTGCTGATCTAGAAGGTTTAGGTTTTTTTTTTTTTTTTTTTTTTTTTTTTTTTTAAAAATTATTAATACCCACCCCTTGTCCCAGTCCTTCCCCAGCCTCTCTCCACCTCAACTAGGGAGTTGCCCTCCAGAGAAGGCAAGAAATCCAAAGGTGAGTGAATCCAGTTTGACATAACCAGTTGAGCTAGGAACCCCGAGACCCTCCTCCAAGTATCAAGGCTTAGAAAGGTGTTTCCTGCAGGGTATGGGCTCTAAAAAGCCAGTTTATGCACCAGGAATAAACTCTGGTCCCAGTGCAAGAGGCTCTACAAACTGCCCACGCCTTTCAACTGTCATTTATATTCAGAGGGTTTAGATACATTTCATAAAGTTTTGTCAGCTGTCATTTCAGAGTCTGAGCTCCCAGTAACATGGAGCAGCCTTTTCTTAACATGAGTCTTCTCATCATGATCCTAATCTCTTTGATCATGTAATCTCTCCTTCTCTTTAGCTGGACCAGTAGCTCTACCCAGTGTTTAGCTATAGATCTCTGCATCTGCCTCCATCAATTTCTGGATGAAGGTTTTATAATGGAAATTAGGATGGTCATTCATTTGATAATAGGGGAAGGCCAGTTAAGGCACCCTCTCCAGTTTCTTTCTAATCCCACAATGGCTCCCTCTATCAAGATATCCACTTTTCTCCCTCTCTGTTGCTCCCCAGCTCAATCATCCCATTTTCTCATGTTCTCTTCTCATTTCCCCTTGCTCCCTCCTCCAATATGGTCCCAATTTACTCAGGAGATCTTCTCTATTTGCCCTTCCCAGAGAGATCTATGGAAGTTTCTCTTTTTATTAAATATTTATTTATTATGTATACAGTGTACAGAAGAGGGTACCACATCTCATTATAGATAGTTGTGAGCCACCATGTGGTTGCTGGGAATCAAACTCAGGACCTCTGGAAGAACAGTCAGTGCTCTTAACCTCTGAGCCATCTCTCCAGCCCCAGAAATCTCTCTTAACTTTCTCTTGTTACCTAGCTGCTGAGGCAGGGATTGTAGATTGGTTATCCTTTATGTCTAAAATCTATGAGTGAGTACATACCATATCTGTCTTTTGGGATCTGTATTACCTCACTCAGGGTGATACTTACTTTCCAGATCAATCCATTTGCCTGCAAATTTCAGGATTTTTTTTCTCTGCTGAGCAGTACTCCATTTTATAAATGTAACACCAGTTTTTAATCCATTCTTCAGTTGAGGGGCATCTAAGTTGTTCTGGCTATTATAAATAGGTTAATAAACAGGTTCTGGCTATTATAAGTAATGCTGCTATGAACATAGTTGCGCAACTGGAGCCTTGCTGGAGGAAGTAAATCACTGGGAGTGGGTTTTCAGGGGTCATGCTGATCTGGGTGGCCTGTGCTAACACCTGAACCATGGTGTCATCTAGGCCAAGCTGCTGTCAAGAACCATGTCTGGGTCTGGGTTCCTGCTGCAGCTGGGGTCTGTGATCACTTCTATGGCTTGTGTTACTACAAAGGGTCATAGGAACCATGTGTGTTGAAAATTGTGGGCCATGCTGAATTGGCCACACCCTTCATTATTAACCCTGGTATAGCTGGCCCTGTCCCTTGCTCTACACTGCAAGCAAGAGAGATAGCCCCACCTCCTTATGGGAGAGTCAGCACCCACACTCTGAAAAAAATGGACCACCCCTCATTATGGGCATGGGAGACATGGAATCAATGGCATGGGCCTAGGAGATCTTGCTCTGTCCCTTGCCTGAAAGGGGCTAGTCCCCGTGGCCTGGGCTGACCTGATTTTTGGGTTGACTCTAATAATCCAGCACATCTATGACCTGCTGGATTGTGTGAAGGGACTGGTAACTACAGGATCTTCATGGCTCAGTAGGATATCTGAGAAGAGTTTTGGTGAGGGTCAGTGATGATGGTGTGCCAGAGGCCTTGAACTCAGTGCATTGAACATTTTGTGAGTGGGGCTAATTGGAAAAAAGGATATATACTTCATAACACTGAAGATCCCAAATACCACTAGAATGAAAAAAGGAACAAGATGGGGTTCTTGTTTGCTTGTTTTTAATTAATTTTTGGTGTTTGGGGGGCTTGCTGCAGGAGAAAGGGGCAGATATGGAAGGACAGGGAAATGAACAAGATTAGGTGCATGATGCGAAATTCCCAAAGAATCAATAAAGAATTATGTTAAAAAATAAGGTACAAATAGTAATAGAGTCTGAAAATACTAATTGATATCTCTCTAAAGGATAAAACTTCCTTGATTATTTCTGCTGAGGTAAAGTTTCAAGTTTATTTCATAAAAATTATCTAAATCAGTGTCTGATATATAAATGCACAATGATCGATAGGAGTGCTACTTTAATGTACATACAGCAATTTTGCATAGATTATTAAGCAATAAATTTATAATGAGGAAATAGACATCTAGTGTCTTATAGTAACATATTTATTAAGAAAATTGTTTCTAGTCTCCCTGAGCAACTTTAATTTAAAATACTAAGTAATATCACTCATTTAAACCTGCTAAAATAGTTACTCTAAAGACAATATTGTCCTGTATAAAAGTTTTCTTAATTTAAGTGATTTAAATTGTTTCTGATCACTACGCTTAGCTGCATAGCTTGCACTGTTAAAACATGTATATAATCTGATGAATGCTAGAGAGCAACTATGCTGCAACTTCAACATTTATGATTTGATGTCTTCACAAGGAAATAAAGTAGAAAAATAATCTATGTTTAAACTATAGGGTGTTAGGGAGGGGACTCAATACATTAAACAAAACAAAACAAAACAAAAAGCCAAGCGTGGCTGTGGATGCCTTTAACTCCAGCATTGTAGGATGGAGACAGGAATATTCCAAGAGCTTTCTGAGCATCCAGCTTAGACAACATGATGAGCATATGATTCGATGAGAGACCCTATCTCAAGGCAACGATGTAGAAAATGACATAGGAAAACACCTCATAATGTTCAACTTGGTGTCATGCTTGGTGCATGAGACATACATGCATTTAATACATCCACACACAATAGAAAAATGAAATTTCTTATCAAAACTAAAATGCTCTTCATGTCAACTCTGTAGATCTTGAAAAATGTACCATGATTCTGTGGTCCTGGTAGAACATCTAGTGATATATATTTAATAGCTGTCATTAAAATAGAATTTATCAAAGCAAGAACAACAATTCACTTATGTAAGAAACAAAGTCATACAAAAGTATGTCCTTTGGAAAGTGATAGACATATAAGTCAGAAATTTTATTAGTTGCTATTATTGTATAAATATGATTAAATGTATGCTTCCTATAGTTCAGATATTAAGTCACAATAATTTTATCAGAACATACATTGTCAGATTTTAAGGGTTTTAAGCAATGCCTTATTTTTTCAGCTCTGAAATAAGCATAAAATATATCGCCCTACTTAGCTCTGTCAACTTGACACAGCCTTTAGCAATGGTTCTCAACCTTTCTAATGTTTAGATCCTTTAAGACAGCTTCTCATATTGTAGTGACCCCCTTAACCAAAAACTTATTTTTGATGCTATTTCATGACTGTAATTTTGCTACTGTTATGAAACATAATGTAAATATTTCTGGTTTTAGATGGTCTTAGTTGATCCTCCCACCTTTACCCCGGCCAAAGGGTCACAACCCACATGTTGAGAACGGTTAGCCTAGGGTCACTCTCACTCAGAGTTACCCAGATCAGATAAGACTGTAGTGTATGGGTGGGGCATTGTCTTTATTATTGATGTAGAAGAGCACAGCCCTCTGTGAGTGGCACCATCCTTAAACAAGAGGGTTGTGAGATGTATGAGAAAGCCTGCTAAACATGAAACTGAGAGAGCCATCAAGAAACACTCTTCCCTGGTTTCTGTTTCAAATTCAAGTTTTACCTCCATGACATACTACACCTGAAAGTATAAGACCCTTCCATCCCCTAAATTGTTTTTGGTTCCTTTGCTGTATGTCCTTGGGAAGAAGAAAAACACAAGTTCAAAATTGCTCCCAATGAGATACAAAATTATGCCATTGATACAATTTGGGCAAATGGTAACTGACAAGATACCTAGGTTGGAAGTCGACAATTGTTAACTCCTGTTTTAAAACCCAAGATTCTCTAAATTGTGGATCAGAGTTCTGGAGTAAGTTAAGTCCTGAGTGAATGTGACATGTATGAGCCATGTTGAGAATTCAGTGGCCCTGGACTCATGAAAAACTGCCAAAGACATTATCTATATTGGCCAAACTCTAAAAGAATGACTATATTTTCCTAAAGAGTCTTAGTGTTTATAAACAATTGATCATTGTGTACAAAAACTAGCAACTGCAGCTTCCTTTTCTAGAATTTTTACAGCCTGAGATTGTTCACCTACAGAAATCTCCTACCAAGACTGGGTAACCCCTGACCTTGTGCTGTACATGGTGAACACATTGAGGTTCCTAGGTGGGGTGATAGCAGACACCCACCTAACCCTAGCTTTACTATACCTTTGTCTGTTAGTCCTTTCTTCATCCCCTTGGCACCCCCAGGTTGAGACAAAGTTCAAACTAATGATTCCTTGTGGAAGAGAATATTTTTGTAGGTCTTAATGTAGATTTTCCTCACAGATAAAATAATACTAAAATAAAAATAAACAACAAAATGTATTTCTTCAATAAGAGAATTTTATGTGGTATAATGTTGACAATGTAGCTGTGTTTCTCAGTAACTCACCACACAATCCTATCTATGGCATCATTTTACTAAGCAGTTTCATCTTCATCGACTGATCAGGCTCCAGATTGTATGAGCTCTCCCTATAAGATCCTTGGCCAGTTCTCAGCTGAAAACCCTAGGTGAGGTTTCTGTGGAGTTTCTACAGGAGATTTCCTGTGCACTATGACAAATCTGAAACCTTGGGAAAAGTTGAATGCCCTGAGATGTTTTTTGTTTGTTGTTTTTCTAACCATCCTAGACAATGGAAGACCCATGTTGTGTGGCAGGTCTATATGATGCTCTCTCTCTAAGGTGTCTGAGAGTTCTTGTGAACAGCTCCATGGGAGGTCTTTATGGCAGTCTCTAATGAGCTCCAGAAGTGGGAAACATCCCCCAGTTCTCTCAGAGTGGTGATTGGAACACGTAAGAAGGCTCTATGGGGTTGGGGGTCCCTGTGAGAAATTTCTGAGACTTGGGGAGTCCCTGCTTTCTTACTATATCTGTGAGGGGGTCTTTGGGGTTTAGGGAAAGAGAAATCTGGGATTTGAGGTCTCTATATGTTAACTAGGGGTGTCTTTGGGGTCTTCGTGTTGCCTTGGGTGTTTTTTGAGCAATATCTATGGGTCTCTATTTGCTGATTGGAACATGTTTTTATACAAGGTATTTGTGGAGGCTTAAGTGTGAGGTTTGGGAATAGTCTGTGTGAGAAGGGCAAAGCTATGAAACTGAGGCCTCTGTGTGACTGAGAAGTCTCTCTGTGGTCTCTGTGGAGGACTCTGAAGAGTCTGTGAGCTTTCTGTAGGAAAGCTCTCACAGAAATTTGTGAAGCTTGTATATGTTGACATGAGGACTCAGCTGTTTAAGGTTTCTGTGAAAAGTCGCTAAATTTCAGATTATAAAACAATGTAAGGCAGTGAGAGGTATCAATGCTGTCTGAAGTCTTTCTGGGAGGTTTCTGTAGATCTCTTTGATGGCTTTCCTGAATCTTATGGAGGATGGAGAATCAATGTCTCTCGTCTAATTCAACAATATAGCCAATTTATTGCCCTTTTCCTAGTAGGAACCATGGTGTCTTGGTCCTGCTCCTTCACACTTCAGAGAACTCACCTCTTGTTGTCCTGAGAGAAGCCAGAAGTAGCCAGACACGGCTTCTTCCGAGGTCAAGGTTCTGCTTTATATTACCTCTTTCTAGCTTTTGTAGTCTGGAGAACAACTCTGCATCACGTTACAGACCTTCCTGTCAGCCTTCGTTCCATTCTCACAGCTGGTCCCACTCTGGACGATAACTTGTCTATCTTTAAAAGGCTAGTGACATCAGTATCCAGACCTCAAGGGCCTGTGGCCACTACTCCTACATATAGGTAAGTACCAGCCTAATACCATAGGTGGAGGTCAGGGCTCATCTCTGTTGTCATCAAGATCAGTCTGGTGCAAAGCCCTCTACCACGGCTATGAGACCTCTAAGCTCTGCCTATTCTATCCCTGTGTGTAGCACAGTTTGGAACATCTCTGCATAAATGGCTCCTCTTCCTTCTAATTTTCTGTATGGACAGAGCCCAGTAGGAAGGGATCCTAGAAGCAGAAAGTAGAACACAGACTTTTCCTGTACCCTCCTACACAGGGGAGGGGATACATTTTGACAAGCATGTCCTTTCTGATTATGTCTTTCCTATTTGTCTCTGAACTAAACAAGGACAAAGAGCTGAGCAAAATTTGCCTTGTGACCCCAGGCCATCCCTCTCCACCCTTGTAAATTTCCATCTTTGTACTAGTAGTTGTCCTGGCGTGGTCAAGATCTCAAAATCCTAAGTCCTGACATCTATTGTAAACTCATTCTTTCTAGGATTAGAGATGTAATTATATATATGATTAAGAAATTTATCTTTCCTAATTTGTGCTGATTTCAGTCCAGTCTAGGTTATTTTTGTTGTTTGTTTTTGGCTTCTCTAGGTCTGAGACCATGGATCACAGATGACATACAATTGTGACTAGGATGAACAACTTGGCCCCTAATATCTTCCTGCTCTTGGCTTCCAGATGCCAGGGAAACAGCAAAAGTTCTTTGTTAATTGATAGCACCTTCATGCTTCTATCTTTGCCTCCAAGGTTTTCGATTGTTTTAATCCAATTCTCAGTGTACAGTCCCCAACTCTCAGTCATATCCCCATTCATTCACCCAGAATGCCTCCCTGACTTGAGCTCACTTAGAGACAGACTAAGTGAGCTGTAGGACTGTTTCTTTAGAGTACACATGACCTTCAGTGGCATCCTGGAATGATATCACCCTGACCTAGAAAGTGCTTTCCTCTGCTGTTCTAGAGCATGGGGAATGCAAAGAGGCAGCTAGCATATGACTGAAGTTTTCTTAAGGCTGTAATATCCCTATCCTTCTCCAGAAGAAGAGGCTTCTCAGAGGCAGGCAATGTCTATTCTCCACCAAGAAAGCTATGGGCAAGCTTTCTCCTGGTTCTGAGCTCAGAGCACAACGGAATGACCAGCCCCCTTCCAAAATCATCCCTATTTTGTAACAAGGAAAGCTATATGGCTCTAACCTTGTCTGAAGCTGCCCCCTCCCAGGGAGGAGGAATTTTGAGACTTAAGATTTAAGATACCTCTGTCCACCTAATCTTTGCAGCTGCCTAAAGTTTAAAATTAAGATAAAGCAATGTAAAGGTGGTTTAAAGCAATCATGAGATGGAATGCTCTTGGATTTTTCTTTATTCAGTCATCTTTATGTGTGGGCACATGTATGAGGTAGGCATGCATGTGTATGTGTATATATGTAAAAGCTAGAGGTCAGTGTTGAGTATGTGCCTCAGTAGTTCTTTTTTGTTGTTTTTGAGATAGGATCACTTAATGAGCCTATCTATAGCTCACTCATTTAACTAGCCAGATAGCCGGCAAGCCCGAGGGATCCTCTTTGTCTTCCTCTCTCTGCACTGGGTAAGCATTAAAAATGCTTGGCTTTTTACATGTGTGCTAGAGATCCAAACTCAGGGCCTTATGCAATTGCATCAAGCATTGTACTGACAGAACCATCTCCCTGGACACTGGCAACAATGATTGGATGCTAGGAGTTTTTGTGGAGGTTAGCTTGCACTGTCAATCTTCCACTCTAACCTACCCCTGCTAGAAGCCAAGGCCCATATAAAACATGGAACAGACAGAAACAATTACTCTTTTATAAGGGGAAAAATATGTATTTTGGTCTACATTAAATATCTTGAATGTACTAACATGAGAAAAATAATTTTTACATGGACTAATTTCTTTCAATTATGTTTTTCTACTAGAAAAAACTAGAGAGGAATTTTCTAGTTGGCTACAGGCACTTCTCAGAAGAATACAGTGCCTAGGACAGTGGAGATGGTGGCTTGAGACACCTGGCACTACTGTTTCATTCTGGGGGGAACTCACAAGGTTCAGTGCTGTGTTAGAGGGCAAGAGGCTGGGATTCTGAAGGGTCTGTGGTTCATTGCTGAATCGTACAGTTTTCTGCGATGGTTGGTCTCTGCTGTACCTGTCCTGTACAGAACACCTCTGACAGGAAAAATTGCCTGGGTTATTGGGTGTTCTCCTTTGCTCTGAGTAGAAGGCTGGCCTGTGGCCATAGGAAACGTGAGAGGCAGGGGGTGGAGGAGTTTCCCTTTTCTGGTTGAACTTTGAAGCACAGAGTTTACGTTGCAGCATCATTTTCTTTTCTAACATCTGTCCAACAGCTGTCATAAGCTCCTGGGCTTCAGCAACATTGCTGTCCACATGTGGTTTCTTTTTCACTTGCCTTTGTTGACTCTGGGCAGCAGCTGCTGTGGGCTTGCTTCTCTTGGGAGGAGATTCCTGTCCTTTGATCGTTTTCTTGGGGTGAATCCATCGAAGAAAGCGCCTCAGAAGGTTTTGGAAGGGGCTTTCTGGAGGAACCTGTGTGGGTCTTGAAAGAAACTGAGAGTGTTTACTTCTAAATTTGTCTTCTTTCTCCTTGACTGTGGTGAACTTGGATTCTTCTTCATTCTTTCCTCTACTCTGTCTTTTGGTGTCCTCACCATGGTAAGTAGGGGTCAATGTCTTGTTTTGGCCCTTCTGTGAGACTTGATGCTTTGGAGTACTGGGTTTCTGCTGTACCAGGCTATTGTCCCCTTCTACCCTTTCACCTAACACTTGTGAGGCCAAAGTGTCTGTGGGAAGAATCATGTTCCTGGAATGCTCTGGAAGGGGCTCAGCAATGGTATAGACTTGTGGCTGGCCTGCTGATTTTGTCTCCACATTATGTGGAAAGTCACTAACAACTTTTTCCTGGTGGCTGTGGACCCCTGGATTTTGGACACTAGTCCTTCTAGGAAGGAAAAGGACTTTTTGGGTCTCTCTCTCTTTCTCTAAGACAGTCCCACTCTGAGTGGGTGTATTCATGAATTTATGTGTGAGAGTTTCAGAACAATCCCTGCTCTCTGGTGTAGTTGTCAGGGCCTTTGAAGACTCATGGTCAACACCAGATGGCAGCACTCTCAGGGCTCTCTCGATATCCTTACAGGAAGGAGAGGAGACAAGGAGAAGACTCCCTAATGATGGGGAAGAATCCTTAATTGTCAGCTCTCTCAAACATGTCTGACATGGCTTTCCTAGGAACCTGACTACCTCAACTTCTGAGCTGGTCCCAGACTCAAAGGTGGTTGAGGAGGATGAGGTACACGGTGCTGAGGACTCAACATTTTTCAACTTAAAGAGTTTTATGGGCTTGAGCATCTTGAGGGGTAGGCTCCACCTGTGCTTTGCCGAAAGCCGAACAACATGTGCCTCTAAGGCCTGTTGGGTACCTAGATCAAGAAAGGCAAGCTTTTGGGAAGAGCTTACGGACTTTTCTGAACTCTTCAAGGATTCTAAGTTTCTAGTTTCCATAGGGATGTCAGATTTGGAAATATCATTGTTCATAGCCAGCCAGGATCGACGCACATTCATAGGGATCAGCCCTTTATTGATTTGCCCTGACTTTGTGTCCAAATGTGCTTTCAGGATGTTTTCTAGATTCTTGTCTATGTGTTTTGTTGAGTCATTTCTGGAGCTGTTCTTCAAGATCTTCACTAGATTTCTTTCTGACTCCAAAAGATTTGCCCTTTGTACCTTTACTGGAGTTTTTTCCAAGCACCTGATTGGATCTTTTGAGATCTTTCCTAGAATAGGTCCCAGATTCTTGCCAGATTCTTTTTCTGTCTGAAATCTCACTTTCTGGCCATCCTTGCTATGTTCACCTGTCAACACAAAGGATCCCGAGGAGCCAGGTTTGTCTCTAGTTTGACAAGTTCCTGCTACTGTGCTCTGAAGCTTCATCATTTCCAGAGACCTTTGGATCTTACGAGGAAGATCCCATCGGTGCTGAATGAGCCATTTTTGAATGTGTTGCTCCAGTTTCTCCCGAAGCTCATAGCTGATTGGAAAATTGTCAGGAAGGATAGAGACTGCCCAGTCTTGGGAAATGTTGGGGGTCAAGATACCATAGACTTCTTGAGATCTCTGGACCATCAAGGGTAAAGGCAACCTACTTTCCAGATGTTTTGTCAGTGAGGGCCTTTCTCTGTATTGCATTTCAGCAGGAAGACACTGTGGCTTGCTTTGTGACTGAGAACAAGATGTTCCATAATCCCTTGTGTAGGGTAGAGAAGAGGGTAGAAGGGCTGGGAGAGGAGATTGAAGATGGACTTGATTCAGAGCTAGGGGCTGGAATGGGGGCTGAGACAGAATTAGGGGTGGAGATTGGAGATCCAGGTAGGACAGAGGATGTGTGTGTGAAAACACTGGAGACATTTTATCCTGCATTTGAACTGGATAAACTCTTGAGATGACATTGAATAAGAGAAAGGGGGAAGGGAGAGCAGAAGTATGAGGGATCCAGGCAGCAGCCACTAGAGATTCACTGTGCAGAGAAGGGAGACCCCAGAAAAGCTGGTTGTATTTCTGTTGAAAGTGGTCCCCCAAGATCTTAGGATATGATAGTTTCTGAGTGGCCATCTGTTGTTCTGATTTTTCTTTCAGGTTGCAGAAGGGCAGCAGAGTAGTGCCATCTTGTGTAGTACTTGGTGACTTAAACATGTTTCCTAAGGAATTCAAATGGTGTCCTGGGCTAATTTCTTCTAGAAATAATTCATCCTTTTCTTTTTCTTTCAGCTTTTTCAGGCATTCTCCCCATGCTGTAAATTAGGAGACTGGGTTATGATCATGGAAGGTAGGGCACAGGGCTTTCAGAATAAGCTAAATTTGTAGGTGCCCCATTAGAAAAGATTGAGATTAGACTCTAGAGCCTGCTCATTAGCATCCACCATCATGTGACCTATGATCAATAATGTTTTCAAAGTATAAGGACGGACAGACAGCACTTAATCATTTTAAGTAGCTCCCATAACTTCTCATGGAGGGAAGCAACACCCTCCATGATGCTTTTAATTGACTTATGGGAGAAAGGATGGGGTCACCTCAAAAAAGAATCAGCTTTACTCAAGGCTCCTCCTCCAAATCCTGGTACCATTGCTCCTAATAGTCCAGAGACCTCCCTGTTAGGAATACCTGTCAGCTGGCTCATCATAGCTTTCTTCTAAAACAAGAACCTGAGTATGGTGTTCTTATTTCCTTCCCAGGAAGCTCCCTTTTAGCCCTCTGCAACTCACCTGGAAAACATGGTGTTAGCGCCTCACAGTATATGAATAGCAGAGGCTGACTCACCTTTGGGATCTTTCTTGCAATGAGTCCTAAACTTTTTCCTGCTCCGTCTCTGACAGGTCATCTGCAGCTGAGAGAGAGAGAGAGAGAGAGAGAGAGAGAGAGAGAGAGAGAGAGATTTCATTCTCCTTTAGAGAAGCTGCAGATATTCTTAAATTTGATATGAAATTAATGCCATTGTGTGTGTGTGATCTGGTGTGTGTGTGATCTGGTGTGTGTGTGTGATCTGGTATGTGTGTGTAATCTGGTGTGTGTGTGATCTGGTGTGTGTATGTGTGTGTGCGAGAGAGAGAAAGAGAGAGATCTGGTGAGTGTGTGTGTGTGTTTCTGGCCACTAGCAGAGACCAGAATAGTGTATTGGATCTCCTAGAACCAGAGTACAGCTGGCTGTGAGCTGTGTGTTCTGGGAAGCAAATGTGGTTCCTCTGAAAGAACAGCAGTGTTTTTTCAATGTGAACACATCTCCCAGCCCTGGCTGACCTGGAATTAACTATACAAACCAGGTTAGCCCTGAACTCATAGGCTTATTACTCCTGTCTTCCAAGTACTGGGTTTAAAGAAGTGTGCCACCAAGCTTGGCTGGTGGTTCTGGTTTTTGGTTGTTTTTAACTTCACATTTTTAAAGTGAATGCAAAACACTTGTTCTCTCCTCTCTGTCCCTTTCTCCATCCTCTCTCTTAGTTTCTCTCTCTCAATATCTCTATCTATCTCCAATCCTCCCTCCCTCCAGTGTGTTTGCAAGTGTCTATGAATATGAGAGACCAGAGATCCATGTCAGTATTCTCCTGTCATTCTAATTTTTAAAGACAGAGTTCTGGGGCTGGAGAGATGGCTCAGTGGTTGAGAGAACTGACTGCTATCCCGGAGGACTGGGGTTCAATTTCCAGCACCCACATGGCAGCTCACAACTGTCTGTATTTCCAATTCCAGGCAAACACGAAGGCAAATAAATAAATAAAGTTGTTTGTCTTTGTCTTAAAAAAAAAAAAGGAACAAACAGCTAGAGGAGAAGGATGAGAAGGTGGGAGAAGGAGAGAGAAAGGGAGGGAGGAGGTTGAATTCTCTGTTAGATTAGACTGAGAATTTCTTACCTTCCGGGTGAACTTCGTATTTGGTAGAGGTGAAGCTAGATGACTCTCAAGGAACGGCAGTAACAGGAGGTAGAGCCCCAGTCCACACACAAAGGCGAGAATCAAGTCCATGGTCCACATAGTGGAGCTGAAGCCCAGACATGCAGTGGATACGCTTTCCAGAAGAGAGGAAAGATCCTCCATGTGAATCATGCTGCTGGGATTTCTGCCAGGGAGGTGAAGGACGACGTCACAGAGCTAGGGACTCGGGTCACAAAGCCAGCCTCCACCTCACAAAGGGCTTCTGAGAGTGGGGGATGGGCAACACAGTCATTCTCTGCTCTCAGCCTTTCAACTCCACCTACTCCAACTTTTTTCTTTAAATGTTCCATTAACCACTTTTTCCTCAAGGAATTCATATATTACTTGGCTCCTCTTCTTGTTTTCTGATCTTAGCTTGAGGTCTTTTAAAGCCAGAGGTTTTATTCTTTTGTTATTTTATTTTTTGTTTTTCATGACAGGGTTTTACTGTGTAACAGTCTTAGTTGTTCTGGAACTAGCTCTGTGGACCAGGCTGGCCTGGAACTCACAGGGACCTGCCTTCCTTGGTCTCCCTAGTGCTGAAATTAAAAAAATAAAGTGTTCACCACCACCCCAACATTTAAGGCCAGACTTAAAGTCCTTAAAAATCGTAGATTGGGGGATAGAGAGCTCAAGTGGCTAAAATCAACTTCAATTATAAAGATTTGAGTTCATATACCAGTAGCTACATAACAAGCTAGACTTCTCTATCAGTTCTTATAATCCCAACTCTGAGGGAATTAGACAGAGGAGGCTCTCTCCCTGGCCTTGCTGGACTCTGGCCTAGCTAGAAAAACACAGCTCCCCTCACATATGCATACACACACAGTCATAGATACACACACAGTCATAGATACACACACACAATCATAGATACATAGACACACAGTCAGTATCTATACATAGACACACAGTCAGTATCTATACACACACAGTTATAGATACATATACACACACAATCATAGATATACACACACATAATCATAGATACACACACAATCATAGATACATACACACACACATAGTCATAGATACGCACACACAATCATATACACACACAATCATAGATACATACACACACAAAATCATAGATACGTACACACACACACACACACACACACAGGTTTTTGTCTTTTTTTTTTAAGTAGATTGCTCAGTGCTTAATATCACTTGCTGCTCTTGCACAGGACTCAGGTTTGGTTCCTAGAACCCATACAGCTGCTCACAACTGTCTCTAACTCCAGTTTCATGGAATTTGACACTTTCTCTTCTGGCTTTGGTGGGCACTACACATGCATATGGAGCAAATATGCACATGCAGGCACTTGTGCACACATATTAAAAAATATTTTTAAAAGAAAATCTAAGACTGACCTTGTAATTTTGAACGTTTCCCAGAGATTTTTCACTCAGTCTGTCCTTTGTTCTCAAATATGGTTTGCTTGTGCAATATTTTTTTCTTCCAGCAGTTCAAGGAAAGAACTCAAGTTTATTTTATATTCATTAAGTTTTATGAATTTTAAATATTTTATATTCTGCCTCATTTTCAAACAGAATATGCATAAAAAATAAAAATCTAAGTATAAAATAATTACAAGTAATTAAAATGTATGATATTTATGAATACACAGCATTTATATAGACTTAGTAAAGTTTAACTTTATTTTTTTTTTAAACTTTATTTATTTATTTGCCTTGGTGTTTGCCTGGAACTGGAACTACAGACAGTTGTTAGCTGCCATGTGGGTGCTGAGAATCGAACCCGGGTCCTCTGGAAGCGCAGACGGTGCTCTCAATCGCTGAGCCATCTCTCCAGCCCAGTAAAGTTTAACTTTAACTTTACAAAGATTTTGGGGAATTGCTTCATGTGTTCATGGACATTCAGCCATATATAGAGAGAGTGAATATATAAAGAATAGAGTATATATATATACACAAAACAATCCAGTATTTTTTAATCTAAAATATACCACTTACTCCCTAGCCATCAAAGAAATACCAATCAAAACTGCAATGAGATATCCAGATGACTACACTGCTAATAAAAACAAATCCTGGGGCAGTTATAAAGAAAGAGACATTCTCTTACAGTGTTGGTGGAAATGTAAACTCACACAACCATCTTGAAGAACAGGATAGACCTAACAGTAGAGCAGGATAGACCTAACAGTAGATCTACTGCATGATTCAGTTACCTCACTCCTCAGTGTATGTTCAAAGGAAGTGAAATCAACATATCCAGAAGATACTTGAATGCTCATGTTAACTGTAACACTCACTATTCATTACAGCTGAGGTAGTGACTCAAGTATTATATATTTATACACACACTCACACACACATTCACACACTCACACACATTCACACACTCACACACATTCACACACATTTGCACACTCACATTCACACACTCAGTGGTGCACTAGTAGCTTACAAAGTGGTATTTTCATATGCAAGAGCAATAAAACTGAAGGTTGGTTCATTTGTTGAAATATTAGACATAGAAAACAAGTACTACACATTCTCTCTTATATATGAGAGGTTTTTAAAAGTCAACTTGGATATTGAATAGTGATTATTAGAGGTTGAAAAGGGGTAGAAAGGAGTGGTAAAAAGGAGACTGCTTTTGATTGTGCCTCTATATACATGTATTAAAATATGATACTGAGTTAAATTAATATGTACAACTAATACATGTTAATGAAATCTTCTCTTTTTGTAACAACCCTATTTGGTTTCCTTACCAGGGTAAAGTTTGAAAGTATTCTTTTGTCTTCAAATTTTAGAAATGTTTACTCTAAATTTCAAGAATCCTAAGAAGTCAAGATGATACTGATAAAAGTAATATTGTAGCCGCCTGCACTACATGGGGTCGTTGAGTCAGGCTCAGGCCTGTGAATTGAAAGGACACACAGACACTTGGGTCATTTGTTCAAAGAGAATGCCACTTCATTGAATCTCCATCTCAGTTTAAAGACAGGGCTACCTGGGGTAGGAAGCACAGTGGGAGTTCCTCAGGTGGCTGGAAATTACTGACTTTGGGTAAAAAGCCCAGCTTCCTGTACTATCCCCTACAGGCAGAAAGGCCGAAATATACAGGATCTTTCAGGGATCAATTCTTCTTTTTTCCGGAGGTCTGACATTTAGAAAACCAGTGTGTTGTGTATTTTGTTAATATCATTTCAAGTGAGCATGTGAATTCCAATGGATATTGCACCCTTCTTGCTAGTACATTAAGCTGTTACCAATATTATTTTCATTTTAATGCTAAAATTTATTATATAGCTGTCATGCTTTTATAATTTTCCTTCTTTTTTTATTGAAAATGAAGTAAAAATTTGTTTTACCCCAACTCACATCTATAAAACTCTTATTTAGTTTTCAGTGGGCTTTACTCTGAGGCCTCTACTTTGTTTAGTTGTATTTCTGATTATAAGGCTATAATCAAAATAAGGCTAAATGTGAATATTTTAATGCTCTTCTCCTGACTTGGAAAAAAATCACCAGTTATTTTCTCTCTTATTTGATCACTTAAAAAATTTTAAGGATAAATATAGCCTCTGAGGAAAAAAAAATTCAACTTCTAGTTATATTTATATGATTAAATTTTGATTTTCAGATTTTTAGAAAGGACTGTTGCTGCTCATGTAGTTTGAAATTTTACATTTTCTTCCTACACCTGCCATTATAATAATTACAATTACAGAACTGTAGCTTAAGCATGCTCCAATGTGCCCATCACTTCTTCATGTAAACTATCCACAGAAGACATTAGACATGCTTTTCACCATCATTTACTAAGAGACAAAATAGGTGGCATTTTCAGACTTATCCACTGAACTGTGTCCCCAGGGTAAACTTTGCCTTTTTTTGTAAACCTTATATTAAAATGTAGGTTAAAGGAATAATTTTGAAGAGGAAATAAAATGTATCAAAATTAATCAGTTTATATCTGAAGAAGTGAAAGAACGAGAAGATTCTACTAAGTGAATTATACTCTGACGAGTGACTCTCCAGCATTGGGCCTCTAGGTTCCCTAAAAAGATTCTTTTATGGGACTAAATTTTATGTAAATGTGGAATTTGAAAGTGTTAATCTTTAAAGTATATTTTCCGGTTCTTTGAAGAACATTCTGAAGCTCTTCCTTTCCTAGACATCCTTGGCATCACCAGACACCATATACATCAGTTGGCACTTGGCAAGTTATCATTTGCTAAATTTGTTGATAGAAGTTTAGATAAGTCCTGTGTAACAAGACAAATAGTATTCCCACTATATTAAGAATCTATATTTAATTGTAATTATGCTGAATGTTTATTGCAGGGTATTAAATTTTTTATAAATTCACATTGAACATTCAAGGTAATAAATATATTGGCATTGACTCTGAATCTCACAGTGTGTACCTTATTTATTATTCATGCGGAAATTGTTCTAGCACAGCTCTAGTATACAGTGCTATGAGAAATTCTAGAAGCGTAAGAAGCTCAAATAGCCAGTATTTAACGTAGATCCTCTTGAGAAACATAATGTTTAAGAATATATTTTTTTTAAAAAAGAAAACTATATTTAATTGGGGAGAAAGGATGAAAAGACATCTGTTTATAGGGTTTTTTAAATATATAGTACAGATTATCCACCTTTGAAAAAGTTATTTGTAGGGTTTATTTTTTTTTTAATTAGTGAAAATATGATTAATTTACTTAACTCTTACTATTTATAGGCAATGGTACTTTGCATAAGTTACTTCAGATAATCCTCATAAAATATTCAGAAAAATAAAATTGCATTCATTACAAAGACATTGAATTTGAGGTTTAGAGAAACTTAGGGTCTTGCTGTCAGGGTAAAGAGGGGAGTTTCTGATGCTTGTCTCTAAAGTCCAGGCCTTATCATCTTCCTAATTATTCCTAATCATTTATCACTTTAGCCTTGCTTTGTTTATTGTGGTCATCTACCTTGTATATCTAGTGACAGCTTATCTTAACATTGAAACTAGACAATGCATGTTAAGTTATTCTGCAAGGCCCTTGTTTAATATTCTTAGGAAATTACATCCATGTGTAACCATTTTTCCTCTATCACTAAGAAGGGAATGTTCAATGGAGATTTTCAGTCTTGACTATTATCCCTTTGAGACAGCAGAGTTGTTCAAAAACATTTTATATAATAAAAATAATATATTCCTGGCAGACTTGACAACCTGAGTTTGATTCCCAGACCCTATATTAGAGAAAGAGAGCTGACTCCTGAAAGTTGTATTCTGAACTTCCTGATATGTCAAGTGAGGCATACACATCTTCACACACACAAAAAATTAAAAAAAAAAAAAAAAAAACTATCCTTCCATCCTTCCCCTAATTTCTTTCTCTTCCTTGAAATGAAGCCTCGCTATTGCTCATGTGATCTTGAACTCCTGGACTCATGCTATCCTAATTTTTTTCTCTAGTACCTAAGATTATAGATGTAAAATGTCACACTCAGCTTACTTTCCCCTTATTTTGATATTTTCCATGGTGAAAATCTTGTGCTCAGATTTCATCTTAAACTGAGAAGATAACTGCATTCTCTTTTCTATGATTTTCTTTCCTTTTCTAGGAGGCTGAATCTCTTACTATAACTTCTGCTAGGCTTAAACTTATGGCAGTCCTGCCTCAGCCTCCCAAGTCATGCAATAACAATAGTTAGCTGCCACAAACAGCTAATAATTTTATCTTTTATGGGCTTTTGTTTTATATTATTGTTGTTGTTGCCCAATGATGAGATGACTGGGTTATATTAGACTAGATGTTTTCAGTATAATGTTCACCTCACAGTTTTATTTAGATTGCAACAGTAGAAGGTATGGCAGTTTCATACTGTATAAAATACTACCTTCTACTTGTGACTTTATAATTTTTGCAAAAGCAGTAACTGGGAGCCACTTTGAGGCATCTGATGGCAGGCAAGGAGTGCACTACTCCTGAAACTTGAAAATGGGCTGTTTTAGGGATGATATAAATTCCCTGCATCTTCTCAAGTCAAGATAGTCAGAAAGAGGTGTCCACAGTTCTGATACACAGTGGAGAAAAATTTAAAAAGTCCTTTTATGCCATATTCCCCAATTCCTTCTTTTAAAATATGAACTGTGTTGCTTGGGACTTTAGATCTTTGATCCCAAAAGATGCCCCAATTATACACAGGACCCCATTTATTTAAGCCTCAAGCTTCCCATACACAACTGTATTTGTGCCTACTCAGAGAGGCATCTGTAGAGACTCACAGTCTTGTGCCTTCAGGCACTTCCCTCCTTTTGTCTTCCCATCCCTAGTCCTAAATCTAATCGTTTCTTTTGTTTTAAGTTTTTTCTTCATGTTAAGAAAAAGATATCATATCCACAAGATATTTCATGCTAATTCTTAGCATACTCCAGTGGCAGAATGGTGTTATGCTGAGGCCCATACCTGTTTTGTTTGTTTGTTTTGATATCTAAAATTATACTCCAACTGTGCCAACCTCCTCTTTCTATGTGTCAGATTACCCCATGTTTGAGGCAAACATTTAAGATCTTTCATCATGAAACAGTGCTTAAGTGCCTTATGGTATATAAACACAAAACCAAGGGATCTATATAGAACTAGTCTTTACAAACAGTTAAGCAAAGTATTTGCAATTTAACTGCTAGTTATTATTCTTCCTTTTTCTTCCCAGTTTTTCTAAATTAAGAAGCAATAAATAACTGGGAAAAATATTAACATATAAACTTCTTTGGAATTTATTTTCACTGATTTGTTGATTGTTTGTTTAGAGGGTAATACCAGAAAAAGTACAGCTGCTTTGATAACATGATGAATATATCACTTAGTTTTTCTTACAGCTGTGACAGTATGTCTAATGTAATGTAATGGAGGTCAAGATCTATTTTGACTCACAGTCTCAGAGGGCTCACTCTATCAGTCAGCCCCATGGGCTTGGGCAGAACACCATGACATCAGCAATATGTGGTCAAACCAGTTCTTTACTTCATGGTAGGTTGGAAACAGAGAAAGAAAACATAGTAGGAGGTCAAGACAAGTTGTAGCCTAAAGTGAATACTTCCCAGTGATTTCCTGGTCCAGCTAGCTCCATCCTTCCACCTCTTGCCATCTCCCTGAAACCCCATTGAGTGTCTTAGAGCACTCAAGATGTAATGACTTCTGAAAACTCCACTAGACATTGTTCAACCCAAGTGACAGAATTAACTACTATAGATACAAAAATGAAACAAGAATTCAGTTCTCATTATTTTCTATAGTTGTTGGGAGCCAAAAGTCTAACTTAGCCATATTTTATAAGTTAGCTCCTACAGATAGTCATTTGCCAGAAGGCTACATCTTTATTGTTTTAGGTAGTCTCCCCTGATTTCCTCAGCTTAGCAGGTTACATCCTCCAGGCCTTCTCCTTTGACTCTCTCAGCTCTGCAGGTGACATCCTCCAGGTCCTCAACTGATAACAGATAGATTTCCATATCAATTATACCCTGTCTGTTACTTCCCCTCACAGGCTTGCCACATTCTTTTGTATATCCCACCCCTTTTCCTCCCAGATACCTGCATGGCAGAGATTCTGTATAAATATTGGCTGTAATAATAAAGCAGAGGAGGACTTGAACAGAGAGATTTGTCTTGTCCTTCCGTTCTTTGTGTTCCTGCCTTCCATTTGTTTCATTCCTAGGTTTAGGTCCATGCTGAAGACCCTGCTGGCCGGGGCAATAGTAATATCACTCTCCTTATTTCTTTGAAAAATAAGAGAAGATAAGTGGAGTTAGGTCACTTTCCTTCCAATAACCAAGCTAATAAAAAGAGCCCACTCAATTTTTATTCAGTTGTGGTATTCAGCACAATTGCTCTTCCATGCTGATATAAATAGGAGGAAAGGTAAATTATTTAGCTTCAAAGTACTAAGTACTAACAAAGGTTTAATTCCTAGAAATTTAATTATTTCAGTTTCTAGATAAAAACATACACAATCTTTAGCTTGACACTCTTAGCTTCCACTCATGTGGGTCATTACAGACCAAAAACAAAAACAAATTATATTTCATCTATTTTTTATCTATGATGATAATGTTAATGCTTCCATAGAGTGGTGACCGTTTTCTTCCCTGAGACTCTCATTATCACTGTCTACACTTCCTCCCCTAGTGACACCTGGTGCCCCTGCTGACTTTCAGGTGCTTATGACTAAAATGAGACAATAAGAAACCAGGGAAGGGGTGTTAGGGTTAGAAGTGCTTCATCTCTCTCACTGCTGCTTCTAATTCTGAAAACATCTCTTCATTTCAGTGACTTCAGTTCTCTTCAGAGCTTTTCTCCCTGGCTGCTGCTTCAGAGGATTCTAGCATCAGACTTCCCTCTTTTTCCTCTGGTTATGAGTAGCCATGAATTTTTGCTGTGGCTCATCTGTACTTAATGGGGCTTGCTATGATTTTAGTGAGTGTCCTCTGAAGGTATGTTAAAGGCTTGATTCTCTGTTTGGTGCTATTGGCAAATGATAGAACCTTCAGAACGTGGAACCCAGTGGGAAGAAGGTCTTTAGGTTATTGAAGTGTTTCCTCAAAGGAGATTGTGATAACCCCAGAATCTGAGTTTCTCTCTGACTCTTGGCTACTGATACAAGTAGTGTACGCCCCCCACTTCCCTGAACATGAAGTGGTGTACTTGCAGACAAAAACAGCTCAACCTTTAAGACATGGATTTTGAGTGACCATTTACTCACATCATTACAGACCCCATCAAATGGTGTTGTATGATGGCAGAAATCCCATGACCACACACAACCCAAGTTGTAGAAGTAAAGGTTAGTCCTAGCACACTGGATAGCAGTAGCCACAGACCTCTGAGTTAAAATGTTTTCTCTAAGTGTCTCTGCCTTTGTCATAATGTGAATCTGACCTATACTGTGTAGTGGGATTATGCTGGTAATGTTGTAAATATTTGTTCTACCTGTTGGTTGAATAAAAGCCGATTGGCCAAAATGCAGACAGGAACTATGGGTGGGGCTACCAGGCTAAGAAAACTTTGAATACAGGAAGAACAGAGACAGATGCCAGACAATACAGACTCCAGGCAGACACTACAGGGATGGGTGATGAGACAGCAGCAGATGCAGAGGAAACAAACTGAAATGATGCTCTGAGAAAAGGTACTAAGCCACACGGCTGAACAAAATGGGTTAGATTAAGAGCAAGTACTAGCAAATTATATACCTGGGCCTTAGGTCAATCAGCGTATAAATAATATAAGCCTGTGTGTGATTATTTGAGGCAAAGCAGGGCCTAGAGTGAGACTAAACCTTTGGTCCAGGCCCAGAAAGTCCGGGCCAGAACTATTTACAACAAATGGTTGCGCAACGTGGGTGATACATACCCACATAAAGCTTGAGAAAATTTAAAGCAGAGCCAAAAACAGCTTCTGAGTCATGTGTCTCACATGAGCCATGGTACAGAGTTGTCCTGGAGTGGCATGGGGGTTTGCATTAAAAATGACGAACTTTTAGAGTACAGTTTAAATGCTGTAACAAGGCTTGTTCTTGAGCCTCAAATGTAAGAAACAAGCTGCTTATAGTGGATTTAAGGTTTCTGTTCTCACAGGCAAAAGGGAACAGAGTCAAAGATTGATTCTAAGTAGCTGCAGCCTTTTCTTGGGTCAGCCCTGTTTGCTAGAGGCAAGCAAAGGCTCAGCTTTTTAAAGTGAGACTTCCCTGATTCAGCATTAGAGGCAAAACACTTGGGAATCTTGTAAGAAGAGGCTTTGCTGCCAAATACTTAAATGAAGTTAATGAGCAGCAAACAGTAGTGTTTTACTTGGTGATTATATGAACCCCAGAGTGGAAATTGTTTCTGATAATTAGCTGAAAAGCTAAACTTCAACTAGAATAGAAGCTGGGCAGAACCAGGCAGCCACACCTCCGCAGATTAAAGGTGTGGTCAGAAAGGAAAGTAATAAAGGGAGCTGGGTGGAATCAGCCACTTTAGTGAAGCCTCTAATCCTTAAACCAAACCTTGGGAGATTAAAGGTGTGTAGAAACAGAAAGAAATAGAGCTGGATGGGCCAGCCACTCTAGCCAAGCAAAAGGTGGTCAGAAACAGTAAAGATAAGAGATATACAGTAGAGACAGATTTAAAAAGAAAAAAAAAAAACTGTAAATGGTTTAGGGTATGTTTAAAATATACATAGGCTTGAAAGAAAAAAATAAAAAGAATAGAGAAAGTCCTAAAAAATAGAGTAAAACAAAATAGAATAAAAAAATAATAAGCCACATAAAGATAGAAAATACAAGGAATGTCTGGATACTGTATGTTATTGTCTTGTCTTTAAGTTTTGTGACTAGAATTGAAGTATTTAAAGCTGCTAAAAGATTTAATTATAAATGCTCCTGGATTAATCCAATATATATATTTTGTAAATGAACTGACTTTAAAATTGAAATCAAAAGATACTCTACTTTGGAGAAGAGGTTTTCTTTCTATTTCTACAGAAAATAAGAAGCTGTGGATTTATTCTCAGTTAAAGAAAATAAGGTTTGATCAAGGAAGACCACCTGAAAAGTCTCCAATAGAAATGGATGGTCCAGATGGTCCAGAATTTCAGGGCACCTCGTTGCAGTTTCCTCTGAGCTCTGCTTCCAAAACTACTTCAAAGGAAACTGACTGAGATGACCCAGCCTTAGAGACTACTCCACTAAAACTTATCCATAATCCTATAATTTTCTTTGGATCCCCATGGGATTGCCAATGGCCGCATTCAGCAGGAAGTAGCCTAGAGAACTACGCCCACATCCCCCCCCAAAAAATGGAATATGGATGTTTGTGTTTGTTTACATGTTGAGTATAAATTGTTATAGATAATAAAAAAACAATATTAGATTTGGGGTTCTTGTTTTAAAAATAGAAAAGGGGGAAATGTAGTGGGATTATGCTGGTAATGTTGTAAATGTTTGTCCCATCTAATTGGTTTAATAAAAGCTGATTGGCCAAAAGGCAGGCAGAAAGTGTGGGCAGGGCTATCAGGCTAAGAAAGCTCTGAGTACAGGAAGAACAGAGACAGAGCCTCCGGAGAGAGCTGCCATAGATACGATCAAGAGATGGCAGCAGACACTGAGGAAAGAAGCTGAAATGCTGCTATGAGAAAAGGTACTGAGCTGAACAAGATGGGATAAAACACAGGGCTCATCATTTCAGGAAGGATATGCATAAACCAGAGTTACTACTCTCAGTTTTAACAAATAACTTCCAAGTCTTATACCATTTTTTTACACAGTTATGTGAATGAATGTGTGTGCACACACATGCACACCTATGTGAGTTTTTAATGTACTGTGCGTATACAGGTACTGGAGGGGGAGAGAAAAAAGACATTAGATCTCATGGAGCCTGAGTTACAAGCAGCTGTGAGCTGCTGGAGTCGGTGCTGAGAACTAAACCCAGGTCCTGTGCAAGAGCAGCAAGTGCTCTTAACTTCAGCTCTCTTAGGCCTTTTTTTTTTTTTTTTTCTTTATTTTGTACTTATCAAAAAAAACAGTAAAATGAATTTAAAATGCGGAAAAGTTAACAATAGCTATAAAGAGGATAAGAATCATAAGCATGGCTTATCAAGGGTGGTAATGCAAATAAGATTGCTACACATATATTTACTTTGTGTTCAGCTTTCCCTCTGAATTTTTTTTTCCATTCCTGTATATCCTTATTCAAGGTCCCTTCCCCCTCCCACCACATCTGGTCATTTTTCTTCTCTGCAACTCCCCATCCCCTCCCTGGGCAGGGAGCAGACAGACCTATGGTCCCACTGACCCAATAATGCTTGGATCAGTCTCCACTCCTGTCCCCATCCAGTTTTGTCCCCACTCCCTCAAGAGTGAGTCTGGTGTTCCAATAGTTGGAGTGGGGTTCGAAGGGTCAGTCCAGGGTATTTCTGATCCCAAGCTGTTCAGTGGTTGTGGTTTGCAGCTTGGGCATGTTTGGCTTTTTTTCTTGTTTGTTTGTTTAGAGACCACTAGTGAGTGAGTACATCCCCTGCTTGTCTCTCTGAGTTTGTGATACCTCGCTCAGAAGGATATTCTCCAAATTCATCCATTTGCCTGCGAATTTTAGGATATCATTTTTTTCTTACTGCTGAGTAGTATACTCCATTGTGTAGATGTACCACAGTTTGTTAATCCATTCTTCAGTTGAGGGACATCTAGGTTGTTTCCAGGTTCTTGCTATTACAAATAATGCTGCTATGAACATAGTTGAGCTAATACCTTTGGAGTGTGAATGTGCCTCTTTAGGGTATACACCCAGAAGTGGTATTGCTGGGTCCTTGGGGAGATTGATTCTCA
>PVIH01010539.1:9550-68119 GCA_004025045.1 Sigmodon hispidus
ATGTGTGTGTGTGTGTGTGTGTGTGTGTTGATATCTGCTTCTTACTTCATTTAGTAGGATCTGTTTGGTTTTATTGATGACCAGAGACACATTTTTTTCACTCAGTGTTCCTACACATTGCACTTTTTGTCATCCTGGATCTTCCTGCCTCTTCTGTCTATAACCCCTCATGGCCAGTTCTAATATTTCAGAACCAGCTTGTTCTAAGCACTGTAAAGGTGAAAAAACACACTTTTGTTGTTCTACATGATCACCTGGAGACTTTTGTGTTTGTAACTGATACTTGGAAATTGAACTGTGAAATGTAATGTTTTATTTGCAAGCGCTAATTTTCTCATGAATGCGAACCATCCGGAAAATTTTATGGACTTTAAATATTACCTGTTAAATAAAAATTTTAAAAATCCCATTTTTATTAAATGTTAACTTTGTTAAATGAAGAAATGACCAAAGGCAAAGTCAGTGTCAGCATGTTTCATCAGCAGTCTGGGAGGTTGGCACAAGGAAGGACCTATTAGAAAGGGTCATGTATCACAAGGACATTGTCTTCAGTGATTTTCAAATTATCAAGTTTTATAAGGTGAATCTATTTCCCTGCAGAGAAAAACTTAGCCTTTATTCTGATACTCATCATGCTGAATTAAACCAAAGATATGAAGAGTCTAATTGCTAATGAAATTTGTCACTAAAGTTCCAAACTGATTTCTGTAAAAGAGTTTGTGTGATCTGGATAGGGACTTCTTGTCTCTTCTACTTATACACATCCTGTATCCAACTCACACGATTCTCAGTTGAGCACCATGGCAGCCCAACAAGGGGCAGGCAATGCATTGCATTTCCTATGCTCTTGCCTTAGGCATGTAGAGCCCCTTCTGAAAAAAAAAAAGAATGTGGGTAATTACATAATTACAACAAGAAAAGACCAATCCAAATTCTCTAAACTGACTTTGTGCCCTTCAAAAAACCAAGCACATGCTTGCAAAAGAATCAACTGCTTCTTAGTAAAGTATGGAAGTATGCATGAGAGAAATGTGAGCTCTCATTAATTTCTTTCCTTTTTCTGGTTATTCAAATGAATAGAACAGTTTGCACTTGATTCAGAAAGTTTTTATTTCTGAGGAAAACAAAACTTAAAGACAAGCGAATTTTCTATGAAGATTAAAATTATATAAAATTCCCAGAGACAGTAAACAAATAAGTTGTTTTCACACTCATGAATATCAGTCAGTACAGTATAACTATATTGGACTGTAACAGTACAAACAATCATCCATATGAACTCTCATTTCTGATGACATATTTATGGGTACATAAACTATCCTTAAGGCATTTATCGCTTGGCTGCAAAGAGATCAGTTCTATGTTAAAAGAATTCTGCTGGTAAACAACTCCTCACAAG
The DNA here is from genome assembly GCA_004025045.1 of Sigmodon hispidus. Lineage (NCBI taxonomy): Eukaryota > Metazoa > Chordata > Mammalia > Rodentia > Cricetidae > Sigmodon > Sigmodon hispidus. Next base: position 10,950 of record PVIH01010539.1, read on the forward strand.
CCATGCCATGTTGTGTGCATGTGCATGTGTGTTAATGAATTAGCTCAGAACACACAACATACACTTGCTTCTGTGTCTGACATTGTTGGTTATCGCAAAATATGCACTAGTAAAATATCATATAAAGAATTAATATTTATTAAGGGGTTATATAAATACTCACTGATACAAATTGAACTTTAAGACAATTCTTGAAGGGTGGAATGTCTCACAATGGATGGCTTGATCTGCTCCCTGAGAATGCCAGAATGCCAGAACAAACAGGAAGAAAGGTCAGTGTCCTGGCTGCTCATGCCCCCTTCAGGCTCCCAATACTCCAGAGACATGCCTCCAAGCTTTGTCAAATACCACTTGAATCCCACTACATCGCTCTTTATTGTATAACTAAGAAAGTTTTTTTTTAATTTTACTTTTTCTTATTTTTTTTAAACTTTATTTATTTATTATTTATTTATTTGCCTTGGTGTTTTTCCTGGAACTGGAACTACAGACAGTTGTTAGCTGCCACGTGGGTGCTGGGAATCGAACCCAGGTCCTCTGGAAGAGCAGACGGTGCTCTTAACCGCTGAGCCATCTCTCCAGCCCCTCATTTTTTATCCATGTATTGGATAAAATTCCCTTGTTCAAACTCCCTTCCCCCTCCTGCCCTAAACTAAGTATAAGAGTATATACAGTAGGAATTATTGTACTGTCTCAGAGAGGAAAAGGCAAACATAAGCAATGTCAAACTACAACTAAAATACAACAAGTATAAGGTACATCTTATATGTCTAGAGTATTTTTGGTGATGCCTCCTCCAGAACATGCTTTTCATTCTTAAATACTTTTTTCTGAGGCTCCCACTGTGAGCTCCTCTTGAACTACCATCTATATCTTCTTCCTCCACATCCTCACTCACCTTCTGATCAGCTAATGCCACATGCTTCTCTAGGAAGATGCTTCATGTGCCTGCACCTTTCATCTGATTTCCAGATATACACAAGCAAATTTAGCTATCTGTATATATGTATACATAATATGTATATAGTGCACATGTAAATATCAAATATACACAGAAGTACATATATAACATATGCATAGATATGTTGTATATGTAGCATTTCTCTATGCATATAATAAATAGAGCTACATGGATTTATATGTATATATGTAACCATCATCTCCCCTTCTACATTTATTGCTAGGCATCTTCATTAGAATCATCTAGAACTAGAGTGCTTGTCTGCTTCCCGTGTTTATACATGAGAAAAGAAATTTCTCAGTTTCCATAGTCAGTGGGGCAGCGATCCAGTCTCTAGCTGGATCACTCTCTTCCCTTCTGTCTGCTCAATCACTTTCTTACTTCTTTGCTGCCTCAAAGATTTCTAATTTCTTCACTTTTCCCTGTTGTATCCACCTCATTCAAGTAGCACAGCACCAACAGGGACAAGTGCAGAAACCTTGTGTCAGACAGATTGCCCCCTGATTTTTGTACTTTGAACTCAATTCTGTGGTACACCAGAATTAACTGATCAGCTTTGGTGATACTCCCTAGCACTCTTACTCTTTATGTTCCAAAGCAATGGTTCTCAGTAGAGCTGCTCGCTGCTTTGGTGTGTGATCTCATGTTTGCGACTGTCATACTCATGAGCTGAGGCTGTAGAACTAGCAACAGGGCTAGGGATATCAAGTAGTGGGCCATAGCAGGTCTCATAGTTGCTCTGGCCATAATTACAAAAAAAAAAAAAAAAGACCTTCTATAAAATTCTAACACATACTGAGTTTTTTTCCCAAGAATTAATTTGTCTTGTAATTTGTTTTTATTGGAGAGGGAGTTTTGTTAAATTTAGATAATTTTAAATGAGCACAGCAATATTATCCTGACGTTTGTCATTAATATGACATACCTCCATTGGTCTGATAATGGAGCTGACACAGCCAATTATTTTATCTTCAATCTCAGATTCTTATTGTTTTATTATTTTTGATAATGACATATAAAAATATTAACAATGAAAGCAACATCATTTTCTTACAAATGAGTCTTCTATGTTTTATCATATTATAGTAAATGTGTTTCATAATTTCATATTTAAGTGACAGACATTTATATGGTCTTCAGACAAGAAGATGAAAAGAATAATAAAACATGTATTAAATTTCAAGATACTATCAGGTAAGGACGAAGCAGTGTAACTTCAGAAGGTGTTCAGCCCTGTGCAAACATGTCCTGACATGTTCTCTGGATTCACTTGTGACTAGCATTTCTCCCTCAATTCACAATTCATACGACACTACTAATTAGCTGTACTTTTCCATTACACAGCACTGCCTTCCACTGCGTACTTTCACTCATCCTATAGATGTCTGAAAGACAGTTTCTTCCTGATTCTATTTGGCTGGTGTTCATACCACTAGCAAATTTACTCAGCATTTCTGCATCATCAGCCTTTCCTTGCCTGGTTCTGCATATCCAGAAGAAATTTACAAAACACCCATACCAGTAGTCTTGCAGAACAGACAGCATCTTAGGAAAAGTTTCTATAGCATTTCCTTCTTCCTTGTGGTTGGGAACACTGCAGCCCAACACCCACAAAAGACCAAAGTAAGAGGATTTCTTCAATCAAGGCAACAGACTATTTATGAATAATTTAATTCTTTTTGTTAGAAAACTTAGGTCAAAGCAGAATGACATTCAGATTTTATTCTGAAATAATACATATGAGTTTGGCATAAAGTGTGATACATTATCCACAAAGATTACTGGTATAACGCTTATCTTTCCAATTTTTATAAATTTTAGAGCTTTAAAAATAATATATAGTTTATTCTTTTTAATTTGTGTACATCCACTTCAGGAATCTTTTTGCTTCCGCAAATCTAACAAATGGCAAAATGCTGGCAGATCTGGCTTAACAGAGGGACAAAATCCTGGCCCAACTCGGGGACAAAAGGGATAGATATCTAGAAGAAGCTTGGAACCAAGCCTGGAAAGTAAGATCAATAGCATCCAATATGCTATAGGAAATAAGAAACTTTTAATATATGTTTTCTTGCTTCATACTTATAACAACCTCATCCCACACAAACCCAGTGGAACCAAACTCAAATGGTAGTTGAAAAAGTTTGAGGAACACTAGGTAGGCTAAACAAAATAAATAACTAAATTTATTTAATTTCTTCTGAATCTCTTTGATATGTGCACTAGAATTTTCTGGTGACAGTCTTATAGTTTGCATTGTGCTTCTGATGGATGGTGCTGACCTACAGAATGGGATTTCAGGTTCAGCCTGTAGAAAGGCAGGAACAAAGAAAACAGCTCTGGATTACAAAAAGTTTTCTTTGGGTCTATGTAAGAACCTTGAGTCTGTGAGAAAGAAGTGGATGAAACTTCCCAGAAGCATACAAGCACCAATTCTAGAGCAACTCTTCACAAATCCAGAATGTCAGCTGTGGAGCAAGCAAAAATAGACATAGAACAGAAGCCATATAGAATGTCTTGACTTTGCACTGATGATAATACAGGTGCTCATCAACATCCTCGCAGTCCTTGATCAATATTATCATAGCTACTCCAAGATACCATGTGAACTACATTCTCCACTGACAACTGTTAGCGGCCCTATTGTCAGTATCAAAGGCTTCAGCTGCCTTTGCCCAACAGAAGGGTATTTGCTTGTGCTGGGAAAGTGGCTAAGTCTACTTATCCCCTTGTTCTAAATTCCATGCAAAAGATGTTAAAGTACTAGAGGATCATCTGGTAGATGGTAAGAAGTTTCTAACACATCTCTGAGATAAAATTTGGGAAACTTATCCACTTGCAACTAAATTCCTTTTAATACAATCTCCAAGACCAATGACTCATCCCATTCCATCAAACTTATGAGAACCCGATTTTATGATTCTTCAAAGCCAAGGTGAGTTTCTACCTATCTAAATAGTTCCCTCTAAGGCACACAAATACATCAATTGCTGAACATCTCTTTGAATCAAGGCTAAAGCATTAAAGGGCATAACTTCACAAGGCCATGATTGGAGCAAGAAGATCCTCCTCCTCTCCTAGGCTCATATTTTCCTTTTGAGATAAGAAATCATGACAAACACTTGCATCCCATCTAATATTTATCCTGATGTCCATTGTCTAAGAAATGATCCCTAAACATTTGGTAAATCCAACTGCCACAGTGCAAATCTGATTTAATAGTATCAGGAAATGCTGACACAGTTTATGTATATTTATGGAGGGAAAACAACATGCAAAGCACTGTACATACTATGTCAAGTTTGGTGAGATTTTGCAAAAAAAAAAAATACTTTTGTCTTAACACACACACAGGGAAAAGAACATTTTGAGGAATGTAGAGAATTTCACTGTATTATTACATAATGTGCATCCAAAACAAATGTCTGGTTTTCCAGAGCAATGCAACGAAGTTGCTCTTGACATAATACTGTCTTAATTTTAATGCTTAAGAATCCCTTGCAGAAAATAATTCTAAGATACTTGTGTTTATTAATAACTACAAAGTATATAGTAAGACTATATATGTACTTCTTAACTCTACACAGAATATTCAAGCTACTTACTTCTGACACACATACATATATACTTTAAAATATTTTGTTTGGGAGCTAAGAGAATAATTTAAGTCTATCCTTGCTTTTGTTTTCTAGATATGAGTTTGAATATATTGCTTTTTTATTCTCTGTATTTATGCCAAAAATATACTAAACAAATTAGACCATAATTCTATAAAACAATGTCTGTAAATAATGTAAACCTTTGGGGGGAAATATTTCTCTTAATTATAGTTTGCTTTTTCCTCAAATCAATAAAACTCCTGGTACATGTAACCAAAAAAAAAAAAAAAAAAAAGAATCCCTTGCAGAGAGCCATCTCGACTTTTTACCTTAGTAAATAGCTGTTAGCTGTTAATTGACATAACATTTGCTTCATCAACCCTTACATCTTTTATTTACAAGTAAAACCTTATTTCCTCATTGTTCAGTGGGTGGAAACTAGAGGGAAAGATTCTTGGAGATGACACTATCAATTCACAGTCAGATAAGTCTTTTCTAGAGGAGCTACATGGTACATTTTAGAATGTTAAGCACCACCTTTGACTCTAATCTTCTAGGTTATCATCCAACAGCCCTGTGTGTGTGTGTGTGTGTGTGTGTGTGTGTGTGTGTGTGTACAGGTGGGCATGTATGTTCAGATTTTCATGTTCATGTATGTGCAAGAGTACAAACTCAGCAATTGTTCCTTGATGCCTTGTATCTTGTTTGAGAGACAAGGCCTCTCTTGGCCTGCTGTTCATCATGTGGGTTAAGAAGGTTGTCTACTGAGCTATTGGGATCTGCCTGTTTCTAGCTCTTCAATACATACTTTAAAAAATATGGGCTCTAGGGGTCCAATCTCAGGTACTCATTCTTGTGAAGGAAGCATAGTTATGATTGAGCTATTATTCCATTCCTTACATCTCTTAATCTTGGATATTAAAAATATCTCCAGACATTTCCAAAATCTTTCGGGTTATGAAATTGACCTTCACCTTGGGTGAAAAATCACTGCTGCAAATCAGTTAAGAACTGAGATGTAAGAAAGAGGGTAATTTCTTGTAACTAGATTGAAAAAGAAAGACAAAATGGATAAAATGTGAAAATTCTCTAAATAGCAAAGCATATTACCACAGACACTCTTTTCTTATCAGGAAACACATTATAAAACTGGGAATATAACATCCTCTTGATAACCAGGCAAGAAAATGGCTACTTTAATTCACACCATAAGCTATGTAATAAATTGTGCTAGAAGTAACATTACCTTCCCCCAAAAGATCTGAAAACTCCTTCCTTCTGGATTCAGAATCAAATGGAATTACCATATCTCATGCAATCATGCCCATGCTTTAGGTTTCAGAGGCTTCTATGTGCAGCAGTTTTTTTGAGAATACTCAGCATCTAGTGTATGAGTTTAAATGAACTGCAAAGTTTTAAACTCTAAACAAGGAACTATCACTGCCACTCTCAGAGTCTGAGAAAACTCTGTGCTCCTCCATTGTAGGAGTGCAATGTTTTCCTCGTCTAAAGAACACAGAGGGAAAAGCACCTCCTCCTCTTTACCTGTCATTGGACCTGCTGCCTTTGATTCCCAGTTAGGAAATTTCTTAACATTATCCTCCATTCCATCAGAATCTCAGTAAAATCTATTAGCTATAATTCATAATGTTGGGGTCTGAGAAACAACAAATAACATATGAAAAATACTTAAAGTTATGGTCAGAAGAGCTGGTAGGGTGCTGAGTAGATAAAGGCATTTGCTACTAAGCCTGGTAACCTGAGTTTAACCCCTAGAAACAACATGCAAGTGAGTAAGAACTGACCTCTGACATCCACACATATATTGTTGCCATAAACAACCCTCCTTCCACACACATACAAAACAAAACTAAAAATTAAAAGCTTATAATTAGAACTATATAATATGTATCATTCAGTATAAAGAGAAAATGTGTGATTCTTCAGCAAAGAAAAAAAAAAGTCTAGTTTCAAGAGAGGGATGAAATATCAACCCAGTGCCCAGTGCAGGCTCCTCTCAGAAGATTCTAGTCTGCAGAAACCTCAGATCCTGCTAATAACCAGAGCTGGCTTTGCCATAACTTTTTCTATGAAGTCCTGGAGAAGTTTCCAAAGTGCTATACATTTTCCCTACCTCTGAGAACACAGAAAAGCTGTATCTCCTAATGTATGTTTGGTGAGGCTTAATGGAATCATTGCCACTAATATGCTCTGATTTGAAAGTCTCTTTCCCAAGGGCCAACCTCAGATATTTATGAACATATATTAAAATCATTATTATTTCTACCTTAATCCACTTCTACCTTAATCCACACTGAATTGCCTCCTGAATAAAGGAAGAATTAAGTGGTATCTCTCTGTGCTGCAGATAAATTACACTGTAAAACCATGAGAGTGATTTTCATGGGCCACAAAGGAGAATTGAGACCCATTATGGTGCAGTGGTGCATGTACAGATCATTATTTTTTGTAGTCAAGGATTTCTTTGCTTGTGAGAAATTTTTATCATAGAGAAAAATATGACTGAGTATTGAGAGGGTTCCTGTCACATGGCTCTTTTGTGAAGAGTTTCCTTTAAAAATGTAGACTGTCAGACATTGGCTGAAAAGCACAGAACTCTGTCAGCATGAATAGTTGCTAAGGAGAGCACTGGAATTTAGAAAATGTATTTTTCTGACTGAAAATGTAGTTTGGTAGGTATGGTGTTCATCTAACAATTAGAAAATCCTGAGTTCAGTTCTCAGCATGCTATAAAACTAGGTGTGGTGGTGTCTACCTAAATAACTCTAGCACAAGAACGGTAGGGACAGGAGAATCAGAACTTCAAGATCATCCTTGATTACATAGTAAGTTCAAGGCCACCCTAGGCTACATGGCTCAATTAAACTTTGATAAATAGGAGAAGTTTTCCTGAAGGGACAGAAGCCTTTGCAACTGAAGGCCTTCCAGAACATTCTCCTCACAAAGGACAAAACGTTCTTGTCTTTATATATAGTATATCTCTTAATCCTTATTGGAGAAACTTCTTTTTATATTAAATAGTGATTAATATGGAGACCAACAAGACTCCGTGAAGACAGTAAGCAGATATTTAGTGCCCTGTTCTTAATGGTGAAGTTATGTCATAGCCCCTCTGCACAAGTCTCAAGAATCATCAAAGAAGAGAGAACAGAAAGATCCTGAGAGCCAGATAGAGCAGACATCAGCTGCTGAACATCTATAGCACTGCCACAATAGAATGTATGCACAAGATCAAGCCAGATGAATTCTTTTTGTTTGTTTGTTTTGTTTTGGTTTTGGGGTTTTTTTTTTTGTATTTATCAAGAAAAACAGTAAATTGAATTTAAAATGCTGATAAGTTAACAATAACTATAAAGAAAATAAATATCATAAGCATGACTTATCAAGGATGATAATGCAAATAATTTGCTACACATAATTATACTTTGTGTTCAGTTTTCCCTCTGGATTTTTTTTTCCTACCCCTGTATATCCCCATTCAGGGTCCCTTCCCCCTCCCGCAACATCAGGTCATTTTTCTTTCTCCACAACTCCCCATACCCTCCCTGGGCAAGCTGCAGGCAGTCCCATGGTCCCACTGATCCAATAAAGCATAGTTGATTCTCCCCTCCTGGCAAATCCAGTTCTGTCCCCCCCCCTCAAGAGTGAGTCAGGTGTTTCTATAGGTGGAGTGGGATCCGAAGGGTCAGTCCAGGGTGTTTCTGATCCCAAGCTGTTCAGTGGTTGTGGTTTACAGCTTGGGCATGCTTGGCTTTTTCTTGTTAGTTTGTATAGAGACCACTAATGAGTGAGTACATCCCTTGCTTATCTTTCTGGGTTTGTGATACCTCGCTCAGGAGGATATTCTCCAAATCCATCCATTTGCCTGCAAATTTTAGGATATCATTTTTTCTTACTGCTGAGTAGTATTCCATTGTGTAGATGTACCACAGTTTGTTAATCCATTCTTCAGTTAAGGGACATATAGGTTGATTCCAGGTTCTTGCTATTACAAATAATGCTGCTATGAACATAGTTGAGCTAATACCTTAGGAGTGTGAACGTGCATCTTTAGGGTATACACCCAGAAGTGGTATTGCTGGGTCCTTGGGGAGATTGATTCTCAGTTTTCTGAGAAACCGCCATATTGCATTTAAAGTGGCTAAACAAGCTTACACACTCCCACCAACAATGGAGGAGTGTTCCCCTTGCTCCGCATCCTCTCCAGCATAAGCTGTCATCTGTACCTTTTATCTTAGCCAATCTAACAGGTGTTAGGTGGTATCTCAAAGTTGTTTTGATTTGCATTTCTCTGATGACTAAAGATGAAGAGCACTTTTTCAGGTGTCTTTCAGCCACTTGTAATTCCTCTGCTGAGAATTCCCTTTTTAGATCTGTACCCCATTTTTTGATTGGGTTATTCAAGGTTTTGGGCTCTAGATTCTTGAGCTCTTTATATATCTTAGAGATCAGTCGTCTATCACTTGTAGGGTTGGTGAAAATCTTTTCCCATTCTGTAGGCTGCCATTTTGTCCTATTGACAGTGTCCTTGGCTTTACAGAAGCTTCTGAGCATCAGGAGATCCCACTTATTGAGTGTTGGTCTTAGTGTCTGTGCCACTGGTGTTATATTTAGGAAGTGGTCACCTGTGCCAATTCCACAACTGTATTTCCCACTTTCTTTTCTACCAAGTTCAAAGTGGCAGCATTTATGTTGAGGTGTTTCATCCACTTGGATCTGAGTTTTGTGCAGGGTGACAGGCTCAGATCTATTTGCATTTTTCTACACACTTCCATCCAGCTATGCCAACACCATTTGTTAAATATACTATCTGTTTTCCATTGAATGTTTTGGGCCTCTTTGTCAAAGATCAAGTGTTCATAGGCTTTTGGGTTAATGTCTGGATCCTCAATTCTATTCCATTGGTCCACAAGTCTGTTTTTATGCCAGTACCAGGCTGTTTTTATTACTGTAGCTCTATGGTATAGCTTGAAGTCAGGGATGGTGATACCTTCTGAGGTTCTTTTGTTGAGTAAAATTGTTTTGGCAATCATGGCTTTCCTGTTATTCCAAAAGAAATTGAGTATTGTTTTTTCAAGGTCCAAAAAATATTGTGTTGGGATTTTGATGGGCAGTGCATTGAATCTATAGATTGCCTTTGGTAGAATTGCCATTTTTACTATATTGATCCTAACTATCCAGGAACATGGGAGAGCTTCCCATTTTCTGATATCCTCTTTAATTTCTTTCTTCAGTGATTTAAAAATTTGTCAAATAGGTCTGTTACTTCTTTGGTTATAGTTACTCCAAGGTATTTAATACTATTTGCAGCTATTATGAAGGGTAATGCTTCCCTTATTTCTTTTTCAGCTCTCCTATCTTTAGTGAATACAAGGGCTACTGATTTCTTTGAGTTAATCTTGCATCCTGCTACATTGCTGAAGGTGTTTATCAGCTGTAGCAGTTCCTTGGAAGAATTTTGTGGGTCACTTATGTATACAATCATATCATCTGCAAATAGAGATAGTTTTACTTCTTCTTTTCCAATTTGTATCCCTTTAATCTCTTTTCGTTCCCTTATTGCTTTAGCTAAAACATCAAGAACTATATTGAATAGATAAGGGGAGAGAGGACATTCTTGTTTAGTTCCTGATTTTAGTGGGATTGCTTTGAGTTTTTCTCCATTAAGTTTGATACTGGCTGTTGGCTTCTTGTAAATCGCCTTTATTATATTTAGGTATTCTCACTGTATTCCTGATCTCTCCAGGGCTTTAATCATAATGGAGTGTTGGATTTTGTCAAAGGCTTTTTCTGCATCTAAGGATATGATCATGTGGTTTTGTTCCTTTAGTTTGTTTATATGATGGATAACATTTACAGTTTTTCATATGTTAAACCAGCCTTGCATTTCTGGGATGAAGCCTACTTGGTCGTGGTGGATGATATCTTTCATAAATTGTTGTATACGGTTTGCCAAAATTTTGTTGAGAATTTTCGCATCAATATTCATGAGGGAAATTGGTCTGTAATTCTCCTTCTTTGTTGTGTCTTTGAGTGGCTTGGGTATTAGGGTAATTGTGGCCTCATAAAAAGAATTTGGCAATATTCCTTCAGTTTCTACTGTGTGAAATAGCTTGAGGAGTAACGGTAGTAATTCTTCTTTGAATGTCTGGTAGAATTCGGCACTGAAACCATCTGGACCAGGGCTTTTATTTTTGGGGAGGTTTTAATGATAGCTTCAATTTCCATAAGGGTTATAGTCCTGGTTAGGTAATTAATCTGATCTTCATTTAGTTTTGGTAGATGGTATCTGTCCAGAAAGCTGTCCATTTCTTCTAGGTTTTCCATTTTTGTGGAATACAGATTTTCAAAATATGATCTGATAATTCTCTGTATTTCCTAGGGGTCTGTTGTTATGTCCCCCTTTTCATTTCTGATTTTGTTGATTTGAACACTCTCTCTCTGTTTTTTGATTAGTTTGGCTAAGGGCTTAGCTATCTTGTTAACTTTCTCAAAGAACCAACTCTTAGATTAGTTGATTCTTTGTATTGTTCTTTTTGTTTCAATTGTATTGATTTCAGCTCTAAGTTTGATTATTTCCTGCCATCTACTCGTTCTAGGTGAGTTTGCTTCTAATTGTTCTAAGACTTTCAGCTGTGCTGTTAGGTTTCTACTGTGGTATTTCTCTAGGTTTTTCATATAGGCATCTAGCGCTATGAATTTTCCTCTTAAGACTGCTTTCATTGTGTCCCACAAGTTTGGATATGTTGTAGATTCATTTTCATTGAATTCTAGGAAGACTTTGATATCTTTCTTAATTTCTTCCTTGACCCAGAGATGGTTCAGCTGAGTGATGTTTAGTTTCCATGAGTTGGTAGGCTTTCTTTGGGTGCTGATGTTGTTGAACTCTAACTTTAGGCCCTGGTGGTCTGATATGTTACAAGGGATTATTTCCATTTTTTTGTATCTGTTGATATTTGCTTTATGACCAATTATGTGGTCAATTTTGGAGAAAGTTCCATGAGGAGCTGAGAAATATGTATATTCCTTTGCCTTTGGATGTAAGCGTCTGTAGATATCTATTAAATCCATTTGCATCATAACCTCTTTTAGACTCCTTATTTCTCTGTTGAGACTCTGTCTGGTTGATCTATCCAGGGTTAAAAGTGGGGTATTGAAGTCTCCCACTATTAGGGTGTAAGAATTGATGTGGGATTCGAGCTTTAGCAGTGTTTCTTTTACTTAAGAATGTGCCCTTATATTAGGGGGCATAAATATTCAAGATTGAAATCTCCTCTTGACCAATTTTTCCTGTGATGAGTAAGTAGTGACCATCTTGGTCCCTTTTAACTGCTTTTAGCTTAAAGTCTACTTTGTTAGTTATTAGGATTGCAACCCCTGCTTGTTTCTTAGGACCATTTGACTGGAAAATCTTTTCCCAACCCTTTATTCGAAGCCTGTGTCTGTCCTTGCGGTTGAGGTGTATTTCTTGAAGGCAACAGAAGGATGGCTTCTGTTGTTGTATCCATCTTGTTAGTGTGGGACGTTTTATAGGCAAGTTGAGTCCACTGATATTAAGGGAAATTAGTAACCATTGATTCATATTTCCTGCCATTTTTGGTGGTAACTTGTTTATATTTCCTTTTTCTGGAGTATCCTTCTGTGGAATTATTGATTGTTAGTGATTTCATGGGTGTGCCAGATGAACTCTTAACAACCATGGAATGTTCCACCTTTAGCCCAAGATTTATTGGCAACTGATACCTGCTGGAGGAGATAGAATCCATTTTCCTCAGGGAGGCGGCCCTGAAGAGGTTATCTGTGATGGCTAATCTTTGGTTATCAACTTGACTACCTCTGTGAGACTGGAGTGATGGGTCAGCAGTTAAGGGCACTGGCTGCTCTTCCAGAGGTCCCAGTTTCAATTCCCAGAACTCACAAGTCAGATTACAACTTGACTGCCTCTAGACTATATTAAAGCCTAAAATGCCCAGGACTCATGTCAGGAAATATTTAAATCAAATTATTTGGAACAAGAAGACTCACCCTAAATTTGGGCTATACTTTCTAGTGGAAGACCACATAAAAGGTTACAGAATAAAAGAAATTTAGCTTTTTGCCTACTTGACCTCACCTTCTCAGTCAAATTTATGCTATCTTGTTGCTTCTGGAATTAAATCCAACTTCTTCAAGTTTCTAATGTGGAATGAAGATTATCAGTCCTCCAGAAATACCCCAGACCTCCAGTGCTAGACTGGGATGGCTGAAATAGATATCTAGCCTTGTGGGCTGAATAGCTGCTGGATTCCCAGTCTTTCCACGTAAGACAGCTGTTCATAGACTTGCTGAATTACATCCTATGGGTCAGTCTAATAAATCCTTTTAATATCAAATTAATTATATTACCTGTACCTTTAGAGAACCCTGACTAATACATTTCTCATGTCCTACACTCATGTGTACACAGACAACATGAAGTGGACCCAATGGGTTATCAAAGATGAAACAAAACAAAAGTGTGCATGAAGTTGAGAGAAAAAAATAGTGGCAGTTAAACAGTAGCAATTGGAGGGGAGTAAAAGAGGGTAGATTTGATCCAAACATATCGTAAGTGTGTGTGTAATTCTCAAATAAACAAAAGCGTACTATTAAAAAGAGAACATGAGAATTAGACATTAGTTGGGACTATCTGGAGGTTTTCTTTCTTCTGTTTTCTTTTAGGGGGGCAAGAGCACCTGCTCCTCAGTTTCTAAACCTGGAATTCTGAGAGCATGGTATGTAGTCCGAATTTCTATCCCACCAGAAACTCTCAAATACCTGACAGCCACTTCCCAAATAATTGATTCAGAGGCTTAACATTATAGTAACTGCTGCTGAGCCAAGATTTCAAGCATATTACTAACTAGTTCTTAAATTTAAATGAGCCCATAATTCTTATCTATATTTAGCCACATGGCTTGGTACCTTTGCTCAGTAAGACATTCTCATCTTGCTTCCTCTATATCTGACTGGCAACTGTTTCTCTGCCTTTCCTCTTCCCAGAATTCTCCTAGTGTTGTTGGTCCACCTATACTTCTTGCATAGCTACAGACCAATCAGCCTTTTATTGAACCGATACAAGTGGCAAATATTTACAATGTATAAGAGCATAGTCTCACAGTATTGGTACCAGAATGTACCTTTCTCCTGGCTGGCTATGTCTTCATAAAAGAGGACAGAGCATCCCTGAAATCTCATACTTAATAAAAAAAATTATCACATTAAGAGATGTTAATTTTGAAGCATATCTAAACCCAAGTTAGTTAAAATTCTGAGTATAACTGTATCTAGGGTTAAGATGTCAAATTATTGTTTAGGAGTGATACGTTCATTCCACAGCTGACATTATCCAGATAGGTAATATTGTGATCCCATAACATGTTAATTGCTTACAAGAAGGCAGGCATAATCAAAAGGTATACAACCCTACCAAAACTCACTTTGGCATTTGTAAATGGAAGTTTTACTAAATAAATGAAATATGGCTCAGATTAAAAAAAAAAAAAAAAAACAGTGTGTGCTGAATTTTATCTGGAAGGAAGTCAAAAGGCTGGTAAGATATCCAGTATGTGAACACACTCAGCACAAAGGGTATGAAACTCCTCATGTATGACCTGGCTCTTACCCTGGGAAATGGGAACTAAGTTCTTGATTCTGACTGTCATTTACAGGTGACTCAGAAAAGTATGGTAAATGTAGCTGTGCTCCAAAGTAACTTGCAAACCTGAAACATCACTCGCAAAACTGCTGAACCAAAGATGGCCATGATGAAACAGTAGCCTGGGGTCATTGGTTGTGAATGGCCACTCAAATAAAAGATCTTATACTCCTGTACCAAGTTCCCAGCCTTTGGTTAAATCTCTCATAACCAAAGGGACTTCATATTTGGTAATTTCTGGGAGAAAATTTTTGATCTGAGACCAGTCATACATGCAGTGAGAAAGTAAGTTTTCTAAAATAAACTTAAGTTTTCTAAAATATTGATTATTCCAGAAAAAAATTACTTGCTTTAAATCAGGTGAAGAAAACATATTATAATAGGAAACGTGTGGTTTGTCCCATAAAGTATCATTGATATTTACCTTAATAGTTATCAACTTTGGGACTACTGAATTTTTCTCCCTGGGCTCCATGCTGATGCAGTCACTGCTGTCCATATATGTGAAGCAAGCTCTAGTTCATCATACTTAGTCATGTGCCATCTTTCTTTCTCATACCTGCCTTCCTCGACTCTAAGACACTAGTACTCATCTGCAATCTTCCAGGTCCTTCCTTTTGTGTACAAAGTTAAGCCACCTTCTCTGCATTTACTGTTGTGTTTTTTTTCACTATTATGTGTATATATATGTGCTTGTATTTCTGTAGGCAGAGCTTTCCTGTCCCACAGCCACTCTCAAATAAATACACTGAGGCTTATATTAATTACAAATGGTTGGCCAATAGCTCAGGCATATGACTAACTAGCTGTTACATTTTAAGTCAACCCATATTCCTTTCTTATGCTCTGCCATGTGGTGGTACCTTTATTAGCATAGCACATTCTTCTCTTTGCTCCCTCTGCAATCAGCTAGAGACTCCAGACTCTTCCCTTCTTCCTCCCAGCATTCTCTAAGTCTGACCTCCTGCAGCTGTTGGCCAGTCAGCTTTGTATTAAACCAATCACAGTGCATATATTTACACAATGTAAAGGATGTATAGGAATAGTCCACAGCATATATGTGTGTGTGTATGTGTGTGTGGTGTGTGTGCATGTGCTTATGTCTGCATGTGTATGTACTTATGTCTGCATGTGTGTGTGCTTATGTCTGCATGTGTGTGTGCTTATGTCTGTGTGTGTGTGTGCTTATGTCTGCATGTGTGTGCATGTGCTTATGTCTGCATGTGTGTGTGCTTATGTCTGCATGCGTGCAGGTGATCAGCATGTATGTGTACAGGCAGCCATGGCAAAGTAGCTTGTGGAGATTGGAGGACTTCTTGCAAACTTTGATTCTTTCCTTTCCCTATGTAGATGTTAGTTGTCAAACTCAGATCACCAGTCATCACAGTAACACCTCTACCCACTGAGCCATTTTTCTGGCTCATTCCTTATGGTTCATGTCATTTTTTTTTCTTCTCAGATGTTTTACACCCCTAATATATTTTTACTATCTCAACATTTTTTAATGTGAATCCAATCACTTGTACAGAACATAGCTGGATTCCTATATTAACCGCTTTCCCCACTTGTATAACTGAGTATGTGTTGAGAACCTGCTTTAAAGGATGGGAAGGGTTATGTTGGTTTATAGATTAAAGAGAAATACATGCTGTCATGGCAATGAGGAAAAATACAATCCAACATGGCAGAGAAGCCCTGCAGGAAAGAGAATAAAGTAGGTGGTCATTGGATCCGTAGTCAGAAAGCAAGAAGTGTACAGCCAGTGAAGCTGGGATGTGAAAGCTCAAGGCCACTTCCAGTGTCTACTTTCTCCAGCAAGGCTTGACCTAGTAAAGGCTTTACAACTTTCTGAAGCAGTGTGCCTTGTGAGGACCAAGTGTTCAAACACAGGAGCCCAGAAGACACATTTTATACTTTACAACAGCTCACTACAGGTGATGCCACATAAGAGCTCAGTTTCCCCTTCTGTACACTCACCTACCACAAGTGGCTCCTACAAGTACTTGGACTTGACAAGGATGACTCTTCTGCACTTTCCTTAGCTCCCTTCACTTCATAGGACAGCCCTCACCCTTCCATAAAAGATATTCTAGTCCTACTTATTCATTTCCTCCTTTGACCTACACTTCTTTACTCTGCCCCTCTAATACATTCCCTTCCTGCCCCCATTTGGTAACCAATTTTAATAGTGTCTGTCATCTGGATATACAAGGCTATGGTCTTCTTGTGTCAAACTTCAATACTATGTAATGACGAGTGGGAACCAGGCTTTATTTATTTTCCATTGACTCGCTACTGCCTAGACCCATGTCTGTAATGATATAAATAGCAAATAAAAATATTGTTAGCGAATGTACATTAGAAGCAATATTTTAGAACCAAATATGAGAATCCTCATTTGTAGTTGTAGAGACTCTGTGTCAGATTTTACATGCTGAATACAGAAACTGAATTTTAAATTAATGTTAAAGTTTCTAAGGGTTTAATGATTGCATTTAAGGGGCCCTTTGCTTTATTTCATTTCCAGTTTAAGGAGTTACTAATACAACTTTAAACTTTCCCCCCAAGTTGAAAAAAGGAATACTAGGACTGAACAGAAATTTCAAGGTATCAAATGATTCAGTCTTTATAAAAACCTGTTCATTCTTCCAGCTCACGTGAGAAAAAGAGATCCTTCATCAAAGGATGATTATCAGCTGAATTGTCTGTCATTGTGCTGCACCTCACCACTTCTGAAAATCACACATAAAAATGTCTTCTAGTAATATCAGAAGCACAAAAGCAACAAAAGATTTCATGGAAAAGACAATTATCCCTCTAATCCTTCCCAGGTTAAGTACAGTCCTTTTGTGATTGCCTTTGGCTCTGTTCATGTCAGAATAAAAAAGCATCAGCTGATTAAATATCTTTTCATTGCCTTAGACTTGCCTTTCACATTTCTTTTGTCATGTGTCACACAATGTCCCAGTACACCCTAGAGATTCGGGATGATGACAAATTAGGGAAATTAGAGTGAAATAAAAGTAAAGTCCATACTGCTCCTTGAAGCAGGTGCGTGAATGCAGAAGCAATAGAAGTAGCAAAATTACTTAGGATCTAAAAATGCTATGCTGAGAACTACCGACATCTTAAGGATTATTCACTCAGAAATGTTTGCTGGATGAATTCCCTTTCAAACCCATTTCCAAAGCCTTTGTAAGTGCCTCCTATTGATGTGGATAAATCCTACCTGTAAGCATGGGGGACTCTTGATAAGTTTAAGGTAGAGCAGGTAGATGGCCCCAGAAACCCAAACATAAGAGAAGAACAAATTGGACTCTGTGGGTTATAGAAAACAAGGATATGAGATTAGGAAAGGATGGGGATAGAGAGCAGATTTGGGAGGAGGTAGGGTTAATGTTATCAAAGTACATTGCATGTTTGTATAAAATTCTCAAAGAATTAATGAAAATACTCTATATTTTTTTAATGAACTAATCCATAGGAAGTAACAAGGCGGTCTAAGAATAAAAACAACTTAGAAACCATGCTGACTGTGGCTGCAGAACAATGGGAAACTACCTGAAATACACTTCCACACAAGAGCATCCACTGAGAAAGGAAAGGACCGAGAGTCACGATCTTGACATTTTCATTTCTGTGTAAAACAAAATATTCAGTTTTTACAAAGAAGATTGGGAGCAAAATTCACCTAAAATCTATCTAGCAAACAGCAGGAAACAATTTGAGATTAAAAAGAAAGAAGAAGTCAGGATTTCAACCTTTTAAAAGAAGGAATGACTCATGGAAGGAAGACATATATAAAGATAAATTAAGAATTAAGTGTCTTCTAACCTGATAAGTACAAGCTTCATTTGGTTTGTAGACAAATCACGCAAACAGCTCAGAGCTTTTGTGACTGTTCAGGACTTCAAAGCTTACATAAAGTATCACTATTTTTGCAAACAGGGATGTTAATAAATTAAGGCCTTTAATTAAATTATTAATTTAATTAAATTATGAGGCCTTTAATTTCTTGCTTCTCATACTTTCTTACAGTTAGAGCTTTTGCTTATGCTGTTAACCATTGTAATCATGCCAACATATAAAGAGACCTTGAACTCTAACAAGGATGAACGTGGAAGATGTTAGGCTGGGTGAAATAAACTAAACGCACAAAGACAAATACAGTTTAACCACACTTTTTTGTGGACTGTGGAGTTTCTCGGAGAGGGTAGTATTTGTTTTGGTTTCAATGTTCATTTGTTTGTTTGGTTTGAACCAGATATATGTTTGCCTGTTTTAACATATAATTTCATGTAGCCCAAGCTGCCTTCAAACTCACTACCTTGCTAAGGCTAGCCTTAAACTTCTAATCCTGCTGCTTTCATCTCTCAGGCACTGGGATTAGGAGATGTATACTACTATGCCTAGGATGATATGGAATGTATATTAAAAGTATTATGTGTGAAAACAGAAGAGAATACTGGCTGCTAGGGGAAATGGAAGAAGGGTATCTGATATAGGATGTCTTTCTGTATGCTGTGAATATTATTCATCAAAAAAGGAACTGTCTTAGCCTATGGCAGGCATCTTGGAAGTAGATGGGGAAATCAGTGCATAGAAAAAGGGGAAGGAGGGTTGAGTCAAAAGAGACACCATCCAGCCACCCAAGAATCAACATGTAAAAGTAAGACAGGTGAGATATGGGCCATGTGGCAAGACAGTTTAATGGAAATGGGTTGAATTAAGATGCAGGAACTAGCTAACAATATGCCTGAGCCATAGGCCAAGCAGAATATAATTTTTTTTTTAAAAAAATAATTTTCTAAAGAAAATACTGTTATCTTGAAATTTCCTTTTATAATTAAGAGTAGCCTTCATAGAAGCTGGAGAGATAGGTCAGTGGTTAAGAGGACTCACTGCTTTTCCAGAAGATTGTCTTTGGTTTCAGCACTCAAGTCGAATGGCTCACAGGTGCCTATAAATTTAGTTGTAGGGCTCAAATCAATATTCTCTCTGCCACATCACTGTAGGTGTTCCCACACATGGCATATACCCCCTGATGTACAAATAGACACACACATACACAAACACAAAAAAAACCAAAGTATAAAAGAAGGCATCTTCCACTTTGGAACACAGTATGACAGTTTCTCAGAAAATTGAGAATCAATCTCCCCAAGGACCCAGCAATACCATTTCTGGGTGTATACCCTAATGATGCACAGTCATACTCCAAAGGCATTAGCTCAACTATGTTCACAGCAGCATTATTTGTAATAGCAAGAACCTGGAAACAACCTAGATATCCCTCAACTGAAGAATGGATTAACAAACTGTGGTACATCTACACAATGGAATACTACTCAGCAGTAAGAAAAAATGACATCCTAAAATTTGCAGGCAAATGGGTGGATCTGGAGAATATTCTCCTGAGCGAGGTATCACAAACTCAGAAAGATAAGCAGGGGATGTACTCACTCATTAGTGGTCTCTAAACAAACAAACAAGAAAAAAGCCAAGCATGCCCAAGCTACAAACCACAACCACTGAACAGCTTGGGATCAGAAACACCCTGGACTGACTCTTCGGATCCCACTCCACCTAAAGGAACACCTGACTCACTCTTGAAGGAGGGGAGGAGAAAACTGGATTTGCCAGGAGGGGAGACTGAACTAAGCAATATTGGGTCAG
Source organism: Sigmodon hispidus (assembly GCA_004025045.1). NCBI lineage: Eukaryota > Metazoa > Chordata > Mammalia > Rodentia > Cricetidae > Sigmodon > Sigmodon hispidus. The sequence continues at coordinate 30,883 of PVIH01010539.1, forward strand.
TGGGACCATGGGACTGTCTGCTGCCTGCCTAGGGAGGGGATGGGGATTTGTGGAGAAGAAAAAATGATCTGATGTGGTGGGAGGAGGAAGGGACCTTGAAAAATGATATACAGGGATGGAAAGCGTGACTTCTTTGTTCATAATAATAATAATAAAAACAAGAAAAAAAGGCATCTTCTGAGGGCAGGGACACCCATCTTGAGATACAGTACATGGATATCTAGGATATCATGGATATCTAGGATAGGGAGTCATTGGGCTGTAAGTTCTAGTGTGACCATGTGTAATAGATGTCTTGTGCACATGGCCACTGGCCTGATGTAAATTCTAGTGTGCACACACAGATGCACGTGTTTGTCTACTATGCTCATGTTCAGACTCCATGGTCTTACTTATGGTGAGGTCATCTTTTCCTGGAAATTTTCTTCTTCTTCCCAAGCAGCCCAGGTTTGTAGATATTCAGTATCAATAAACAAGCCAGAAAGACATGACTATACATCTATACAACCAAATGATTAGATAGGACAATGAAACCAAGTGGAAGAGAGGTCATTGCAAAGGCTCCAGTCAAGTCCAGCCAGGAGAGTTCTGTCAGGGGAAAGGTCCCCTGGAAGCAGGTGGATCCTCTGGAATGGGTGTTTTCTCAATGCTTCAGATCTGTAGTGCACAAGAAGGGCTCTAAGTGAAGCTTAAAATCGAGCCTTTAAGTTGTGATGCTGTCAACTAAAACTCCTCTCCAAAGATAATTTGGTAAAACAGAAATGAATGTGAATCAATCTCCTCTTCAGCGATTAGACAGCTGCACCGCCCACCTCTGTGCACTGCTATTTCAGAACTCTGCAGCAAGGGAGGGCTCGGAGGATTATGTAACACCAGCTTTGGGGCTCACCATGATTCCTTAGCTTTCCACTTCACTCTAGATAATGGTTTCCATAGTCCATCTCGAGAAAGAGCATTTCCTGTTTACTTAAAAAGCAAACAAATATGAAAATGAGAGAATTCCTTGTCACCTTTCTTTGCTTTCTTTTCTGAAGAAATGTGTGCTCTAATTTGAGAAAATTTATGTTGAACCTAAGGATGATGATGCAAATTTGAAAATACCTCATATTTGCTTCACTCATTTCTCCTTACCCTCTAAGCCATATAATAAACCAATGGAGGTGCTCATTCTTATTTGCTGATGGACAGTCTCACTACCTTACCAACACTGAAAAACAGGCAATGAATTTTCCAGCTTCTAGGCAATTTGTATATTTGATTCTGATGTCCTTGTAAGATGTGTTGCTTCTTGAGTCCCTGCACATACTCAGCATAATTAACAGAATATAACAGTAAACAAATACCTTTGTGAGCTCATGATAGAATACAATAAATAGATCACATAGGAGCCTGGCATACTTGTTCACAAAAATTTCAAGATATTAATGAACAGATTATTACCAATCTTCTAGATTCTTATAGATTCTTCTTTTTATAAAAGTTAACCAAATTTCTATAAGACAAAGCTATATCTATAAGGAAAACATCCAAAACACTTGACATGTTTCTAAAGTTGAGTTAGAAAGGGCATGCCTACAATTTTTAAATTCATACATTTTTTTTTATTTTTAACAGTGAAGGATCCCCACTTGAATCCATGTAAGATGTCTGTAGACCATGCAGTTGTGAGTAGACTATGCTGCCACTTGAGGCCATGTTGATGTCTATGATCCATGCTGCTATTGGAGATCCATGTCTGGGTCTCCCAAAGTGCTGCTGAAGCTGGGGGCTATGTTGATGTCGATGACCCATGTTACCACCAAAGGCTATGCAGATATCCAATGGTCTTTGCTACGGGGTATGATTCCACCTGGGGCCATGTTGATGTCTGTGGTCTATGCTGCCACTGGAGGCCATCTCTGGTTTCATAGTATGTGCTACTTCCTGAATCCTTTTTGGTTTCTGTGGCCTATACTGCCACTAGAAACCATACTGAGGTCTATGATACATGCTGATACTAAAGACCAGGTGGATGTCAGGTGTCGATGCTGTTGCCAGATACTATGTGGAAGTCCACAGTCTGCACACCTGCTGACTATAAAGGACAAGGAAATCTCTTCTGCAGTGGTATTCACGACTTCAGGCTCACTGTTGAGAGAGACATAGAAGGCTTCTGTGACAACTACCACCCTCACTTTATCCCTGCAAAATGTAACAGCCTACACAGAAAGCCAATGAAGAGAACTCTTAAAAATTGTGATAAGCATGCAGTATATCTCTATACAATAGCTTTCTACTGGTGGGGGTAGGTAGGGAAGGGCTCACTTTTCTTTAAGGGGCTGGACACCAAGACATTGAGAATGTTCCAGCGACTAGATAGACAATAGAAGTTGGACTTAGGAGGGAGGGAGTAATATTCTTTGAGGGAAGCAGACCTCTGAGTACTGAGAATTAGAAATCATCAGGGTGCGTTATGCAAAATTGCCAAATGAACAATAAAAATATTATGTTAAAAAAAGAATTCAGGATCCTACAATGAACATGCCAAAAAAGTTCCTTCATGGATCATATGTTCCTTCAAAATTTGGACTTAAGAAGAGAATTAGCAAGAAAAACATCCAATAGTTTAATAGTGAAAGAATAGGTAGTGACAAGCCATGATAAGGGTAAAAGATGTGGAACAGAAAAGTTAACATAGTCAAAAAGCAGATATTAGATTTAGAAGGTCTTCAAAGAAGGTGTCATTCATACACAAAGCTGCCTAGAGCTTTAGGAACATCTCTTAACTGCTGAGTCATCTCTCCAGCGCTCTAGGAACATCTCATAGCCAGGATCCCTACAGCTCAAGTGGAGGAGTGGATGGTTCTCCAGGGAGCCACAGGACCATGCCAGGGTAAATTTTTTCTGCAATCCAAGGAAAATAATTTGAATTTATTTTATGAAGTGTAATAAAAGGCAATAGAGGTTTACCAGTAAAGGGGTGTTTAGAATTGACCCAATTTTCATAAAGATGGGTCTTCTAATGTGTAGAGGACAAGAGTTTAAAGAAAAATCTGGAAGAGCATGGAGTGATTGGACAACTTACACCTTGGTTATCAAGTCTGGCTGAAGAATGAGGGGATGGAAATGCAACTTGACAATCTCCAAACAAGCCAAGAGTCCTTGAAGTCCAGAAAGAATATCTTTCAATACCCTCAAGTATGGCTTGTGGGTAATTGATGTTAGCTGTTTGCTAGAGATATGTAAGGAAAGTAATACAAACTAGTTGTTCCAAACAACACAGTTATTGTCAGTGATGTCTGCTGGAAGTCAGAGATCAAGATGTTGGTGGGTTGGTTTCTTCAGACATCTCTGTCTTTGGGTTGGCTGTACTGTTCACACTACCTTACTCTTCTTCTAAGGTTATCAGTTATATAGGATTAGTGCCATTCAACTACATGTTAAATTAGTCTCTTCCTTAAAATGTCTCTTCTTTAAAAATACTCTCACCTTCTGAGGCACTGGATTCTATTCAGGACTTTAACATGCACTTTGGGTGCTTGGAGCAGAGGGTACACTCCAGCTATAGCAGGAAATAAATAAATTTATTCTGATAGCTGATCATGCCTTGAACTTAGTTGGTTGCAGTAGAGATAGTAAGAGAACAGAAATGCGGAAAATGTCTTGAAGGTAATTCCAACAGGATCTGCTGAAGCTTGAACATGTTACATCTTCAATTTTAAGATTACAGTTGTGAAAATTACATTTAGAGTAGAAGAATTTTTCTGAGGCAAAAAGAAGTAAGAGAGAGAGAGGTGAAGAATAACTGTAGAGTCTGTCTAGACATGTGGACTCTGAGATGCAATTTCAGCATCCTAATGGCTGGAAAGCTGGAAGGGGAGAGGAGTCAGTGACATAGGTCATTTTAAGGATGAGAAAGCTTGCTTTAGGAAAGCAACCTGAGTGTCTTTGTGCATGGAGTACAGTTTAAAGCTTTCTGCCCACAGCTCCCGTGACTGAACACTTCTATCATCACAGGAGCCTCTTACAGCAGTGGTAAAGAGGTCCAGGAAGAGAAAAGAATCCATGCAGAGTTCAAGTACTCACAGCTTACTAAATGTCAGACATCATACAAATACCCAAGAGTAGCCTTACTCCTTACACCAGAGAGCCCTGAAATTCTAGAGGAAACTGGTGTTTCTAAACAAGAAGACTGAGAATTTATTGCTTACTTCATATTCCAAAATTTTGGACTAAAATAGATGAAAGATTGGATTTGGAAAATAGACTAAAATATGGGTGATGGCCTGTTTATAGCCTTTAGGCTAAGTCTTTAATGATTATCATGGTGCCTATAACCACTGGACAAAATAGATAAAATAAGGAAACATCTCAGATTTTCATTTTACTGATAAAATGTTTTGCCATTTTCTGTGTCTTCTTTAAATCACACAGTGGTCTCAGAAGAAGCCATTCTTTAAGATTTTATTGAGTGTTTTTTCTTTTCATTTTATTGAAAATAGATTTTTCTCACATAATATATCCTGATTACTGTTTCTCCTCCCTCTATCCTCAAAATCCTTTCTCACCTCTCCTCCAATCTAGATCAATCCCCTTTCTGTCTCTCAATAGAAAGTAAACAGGGTTCTGAGTGATACATAATATAATTAACATGCTACGTATAAATATAATAGTACAGTACAGTGCAATATAGTGTAGTATAATGATAAAAACCCAAACTAGAACATTGTAATATGACTAAAAATGGAAGGAATGAAGCACAAGTAACAAATATAGACACAGAGACCCACTCATTCCCACACTCAGACAATCCATAAAAAAACTAAATTGGAAACCATAATTAATACCCTAAAAACATGTAGAGAAAAAGAAAGAAGTGAAAATGTTTAAATAAAACAAAATGAGTAAAACAACATAAAATAGAAAAGTAAAACCCTGACACACTATGAGGCATGAACTTCAAAAGATGCCCCTGGGTTTGCTTTCTGTTGGCCATCTACTCCTGGGCATATAGCCTACCCTTAAGAGTAATTAGTTTCCCCAGTAGGACTCCCATGAACAAAAACTAAATTTTCATTTTCAAGTGGTTAATAGACTGAATATGGCTTCTTGGTTTGAGATGGGGGCATGTGTCCACTTTTTTTGTGTTCTAGGACCTCATTTGCTGTTGACCCATTCAGACTTTATGTATGCTGCCTCCATCTCTGAATTTATATGTTCATGGAAAATATTGACTAGATGGCATTGTTTCCTTGGTGTCCTCCATTCCCTCTGTACTCTTATCTGCTTTCTCTTCTGTGGGGATCCCTGCGCCCTCAGAAGATGGACTTGATGGGGTCATCCTGTTTAGAGCTTAGTATGCCAAAGTCTCTCCCTCTGCATAATGTCCAGCTGTGGGTCTCTGTATTTGTTTCCATCTATTGCAAGTAGAAGCTTCTCTGATGATGGCTGAGCAAGGCACTGATCTATAAGTATAGCAGAATGTCATGAGGGGTCATTGTATTGCTATATTACTTATATACCAGTACTTGGTTTTATCTTAGGTCCCTTGTCTATCTATTCTCAGGTCCCTTATCATGCAAATAGTGTCATGTATAAGTTCCATGATGTGGAGTGGGTCTTAAGTGAAATCAGATATTGGTTGTTTACTCGCACAAGCTTTGTGCTACCATTGCACCCTAATATCTTGCGTATAGGATATCAATATTCATTGAAGGTCTCATGGCTAGTTTATTTCTTTTGGTAGCCTTCAGAGTACCATCCTATGCCAAAGGTATTGAAACACAGGAATAAAAGCTCTGTGTAGGGATCAGCTCAACATCTCCCTGTTAACTGAGCTATGTATATGCTATCTTCTGCAATGGGAACGTATTGACAGTTTGTAGAAAGCAACCTAGCAACAGTCTAGGTTATTTGAAGGTTCCTTTGGGACTCCTTTGACCCATAACTCAATTAGATGTAATCCATTCCTGGTACTCAAAGCCTTATTTGGTGACAAGACGACATGGCCAGTTGGGGAATCTGTCTCCCCAATTATTTAGTGATTTTACTTAGATTGCCTTTACATATGTATATATTTCAGAAAGTTTCTGCTGTATTGGGTTTCCATACTACTTTTTAAAGTTATTAACTTTATCTGTCTCTGCCCACATTCCCTTCTTCTCTCACTGACTCATCCTCTAGTCTCCGTCCCTGCAGTCCATCTATGAGCATACATTCTAATGCCCTTTTCTAGGGAGATCTCTCTGTCCTGCCACAGTCCACTGCTCTAGACCTAACCACTGTTGTTTTATGGACTATAACTTGAACTGACAGCTAATATCCACCTAAAGTGAATACACACCATATTCGTTTTACTGGGTTTCATTTACCTCATTCAGGATGATTTTTCCTTGTTCTACCCATTCCCCAGTAAATTTCATGATTTTTTTAAATGACTGAGTAATATTTCATTGTGCACATCAACCACATTGTTTTTTTCATTCTCCTGTTGAGGGACATCAGGGTTGCTTCTAAGTTCTGGCTTATAATGAATAGAGCAGCAATGAGCATGGTTGAGCAAATGTGTCTATGGTAGGATAAAGTGACCTTCGTGTATATGCCCATGAGTGAATCTTGAGATAGATCAATTCTCATCTTTCTGTGGAACTGCCACACGAATTTCTATAGTGGCTATACAAATTCACAGTTCCACTAGAAATTGATTAGTTCCTTTTATCTACATCCTGGCTATCATGAGTTGTCACTTGTTTTATTGATCTTAGCCATTCTGAAGGGTCTAAGACAAAATCACAAAATAGTTTTGATTTCTTTCCCCTGATGACTATGGAGGCTAACTAGAGTTGTAAATAAATATACAGAGAAGTCAGCTTATGCTTCCTTAGCCTTCCACTCAGTGAATCTTCACATAAATATGGTACAGCAACATTGACATTGGTACAATCTATAAAGATTATTTAGAGTTTATGATTTGCATATGGCTCTGTGTGTATATGAGTATGTGAGTGTGTGTGTGTGTGTGTGTGTGTGTGTGTGTGGACTGCCACAGTCGAGAAGCTTCCTGTTATTTCTACAGGTGTCCTTCCTCTTGACTTTGAAACTGCTATTGTTCCCTTCTTTTACTGTCTATAACTGTTTGTAGTTACTAGTCTATTCCCTACCTCTATGATTATAACATCCCACTACTGTTGACTGGATAAAATGATGTATATGTCCTCTTGGGACTGACTTTTTACCCCTGCATTAATTTATTTCACATTTATCCAAGTTCTTAAGTGTATTGAGTATCCCTTTTCACTTATCCTATGTATAGGTAATATTCACAGTTGATGTGGTATGTCTCTCTGTACACTGTGAATTACCATTGACTAATAAAGGAACTATTTTGGCTTATGGCAGAGCAGCCTAGAGACAGGCAGGAATTCCAAGCCTAGATAAAGATGAAGGAGAGTGGAGTCCAGGAAGATGCTGTGAGCTGCTGCCCAAGGAAGCAAGAAGTAAAGAAACACAGGTAAAGCACAAGCCACAGGGCAAGATAAGGAGTAATAGAAACTTGTTGAGTTAAGATGTAAGAGTTAGCAAGTAATGAGCCTGAGCCATAGGCCAAACAGTTTGTAATTAATATAAGCCTTTGTGTGATTATTTATGGTTAAGCACCTGTGGAGCTGCAGGTCCAGACCTCAGGCCAAACAGGCCAGCAACATCTGGCTACACATAGAAATATACTATGGTTTTTCTAATCACTTGTGAAAATTTATATTTAAATATTACAAGGAATAAGAATAGTTCAATAATACCATTTTGATATATTGAGGTAAAATGTGAAAATAAAATTTACTACTAATATGCCTACAACAAAATTGAAACTATGGAGGCATAAGCATGACTGGAAAAGGCACATGCCACCGAACCTGGTGACCTGAATTCGATCATAGAAACCATGCTGTGGAAGGAAACAACTGGCTCTCATAATTTTTTCTCTGACCCCCACATGCCACATTCAAGTTGTACTTTCATTCTATATCTTTGGGGAAATTAAGAAATTATCCCTTCTATTATAGAATTTGGCAGACTGCACCAGAGAGTTGAAATCATGAATGTCTGCTGTGAGTTTTGTTCACTGTGGGGCAGAAGCCTCCTCCATATGCAGCAAGATCGCTATGGGAAGATGGTACATGGGCCACCAGGCCCCACCATGCACTCCCACCATCCTGAGAAGGATGCCAGAAGATTGTATCTACACCAGAGGTAAGATCCTGTTGTTCCCACCATGCCTCGGCTATTTTTAAAGAATAATGAACAAGATGAACCAGGATGGCTCGCCCACAGCCCTGCAGGAGAGGAACAAACCTGTGTCATGTTAATGTATGGTTTGTAGAGTTGGCTTTTGAGAAATATCAGCCCACCTGCTCTGAGCCTTCTTATAAGACCTTCCATACTTCCTTTTCTGAGATTCATGAAAGGCTCTGCATGGTGCCGTCACCAAAGAGAAACAACTTGTCTCTTGTTTTTATGAAGTTTTTTTAAAAAGTCTCCAAGAAATTTGGCCAGTAACTATTTACCTTCTGCTTCTAAATCCCACAAATAAGTGTGCTGGCTTTGTATTCCCTGACCAGAAAACTCCTAATTATAGTGCAGTCATAAGGTAGAGGTTCTTGAGGTTCTGGCTGGTTGTAAGAAAGTATTTGATGAATTTCCTGGAACTAACTGCTGCAAAAGTATGAATCTAGCCATGCAGAACTAGGAGTTCTGAGGAGGTGTGTAAAAGGTAGGTGCTGAGAAAATCAGTTTCTATGGAAGTTAGCTGGATACCCAATAATGACACACACACCAGAAAACTTTCCACCGGAGATCAAAGAACGATCCTACCAAGCTCTATGCACAATGCAGCCACAACTTCAGATAAAGTTTTCCAGATAAACAGTGTGTGTCTTGACTTGGTAGCAGTGGTCAAATAGAGTGTCACCAAAGTCTCATTTTTAAACAAACTCAACCTTCCATAACATGGAGAGTCATGTCACCAAGAAATCTACCACATAAGATCAAACTCCATGTTGGCATCTGTAAAGTCTTCAGGTCTGAACTCATGTGTCCCTAATAAGAAACAAAGGATTAAGAAAATTGCTCAACTTTAAGCCAATATTTGTGTTTGGTATCATAGTACACCATAGCATAGATATTTGCAGGCATGCATTAAGTTCTCTTTTTTCTCTATGTCACCTACAAGCCTCTCTTTCCTGAAGACAAGTGTAATAATGGAACTGTTAGAAGAAAAGACTGAGATAATGTAATAATTTGCTCTCCTATAGCAGACCCAAAATATTCTCACACAATGACCATCCATTCTGCTTTTATCTTAAATAAAGTCACTTTATCAGATTTATCAGATGGCCTGAGGGTTTACAAAAAACCACAGGTGCTAGTTGCCTGGGTCTCTTATCAGAACAGAAAACATCAATTTCTACATAAATATAAAGCCTTCTATATGAGGGCAAAATATGTGTTTTCTGTGTTAACCTGCTGGGATTTAGACATGATTTATTGTAACAGTTCAGCAACACTGTTTAATAAGGACTTTCTTATCAAGTTTTAAAGATGAAATAGAAAGAGGGATTGTCTTTCCGTATCTTTATAATCACATAAAACATGTGTCCTCGGGAAAGGTGAAACTGATCGAAGGATAATTTTTTTGTCTTGGAGCTTTTCTAAGAGTCTATAATTTAAGAGACATTGTATAAACACTCATGCCAAGTGAGGAATTTCCTACTAGCCACAAAGCATAAGCAAGATATGGTCTGAATTTAGGGTGCTCACAATAATGGGACCATTGTATAGAACTTTATAGAACTAAATTAATAACTATGTACTGAAACATTCCCAGATATCTACCAAAATGACATATGTAGGTGCAGGTTAAACAAAATACATTGCAAAATTAGAATTAATTTCAAGCTAAACTTTTACTGTATGTCAGCCCAATTATATGAGTAGTCATGGAGCTAACACCAAAAAGAAAGAGAATATCTAAATTAAAAAAATTTTAATCAGTGAAGAATCTTGATCTCTCTCTGAAGTAACATTTCCCAGAACATCCATAAATCATCCACCTATGGGATTAATCTACTCTTGGCCTGCGTAGAGTTTTAGGGATGATACAACGTAGTTAAAAAGCTAGACCCAACCTAGAAAAGTCAAACTCAAGCTAACTCTGAAGTCTGGCTTTGCATTCTTATGGTTGTCATGTTATCTTTCCTCTGCGCCTGCAGAACTATTAGCAGTCACCATAACATCTTGAGCAATTATCATCAAGGGAACCTATTGTTTGCTCTTCTTCCTTATGCAAATCACAACCCAAACTCTATCTGTGCATACAGAATCTATTTTATTATAGGGATTCACATAAAAGGCAATAATCCCATGTCAGCTGCTAGGACGATGCTTTCATCAGTGCAAAGCTGCAAACACTGGGCTTCAGCTCTTTTCACAGCAGTTGAATGTCTTATTCTGTTTTATATTCCACTGGGGATTTTCACTTTACAATTTTGTCCCTAGAATCTTAAAGCAGCAAATACCAAGGGAAATTTTTTTCCCCGATACTATTAACCTGTGGCCACAAATAACTGCCAGTAGTGTCTTGAACAAGAGGAGCTGTAGAAACACTATAATCCTTGTGCAGGATTATAGTTAAATCAAATGGGGAGAGATGTTAGTAGGTGTTCAATGAGAATCTTGTAGGTAGTACTTGACAATTAAATACTTTAGCTATTTATTGTTCATCAGAAAACCCAAATAATTATTTTACATGGGGGCCAAAAATCTGGAATAAACACAGGAAAACTTATCAAAATTATGTTTGAGATGGTTGTTTTAGTCTGTACATACATCAAATAGACATGTTGAAGTTTCACTATCTTTAAGTTGAAAAATATCAATATCATATGGCAAAATAAAGACTAACCCAAAACCTATGTAACATTCTTCTGCACCCAATCCACACAAAAAAATAAGGCAGACAGGGATAGGGGGTCACATTTCAGAAGAAAAGAGAATAAACTCCCTCAGTTTTAGTAAGTTACTCTGGGTTCAGCATCTTCTTTGTAAACTGAGGACTGAAGTTAGTATTTAGGGCCAGCAATCATTTCTACTCTGCTGCTTCATGAGTCTCCACCAATTCATCCTTTACACATCAGGAAGAAATTCTGTGGCTCAGAAATTACATAGTACAGGTAGTTTGGTACCTTCTTTCAAGGGCTATTCAAAAGGTTTTAACTTTCCTTCATTTTATCCCAATGTCTTCCCCCCTGTTCTTGGATCTGAAACTACCTTGTTACTGATTAATTTGGTTTCTGGTTAACTAGAAATAAGAAAGTTTGCTTCTGTTTAGTCTTGAAATTTAGGGCCAGTTAGATCTGCAGCAACCGCCCTGGGCATGGCCCATTCCATCTGGCCCATCTCTCACTCTCATTATTTATAGGGTTCTTTGCTTGCTGAGTCCTTCATCATTGAATTGGGTAACTCTCCTCCTGAATCCAGCCTCCAGGGCCATGACCTCCAACACTGGCTTTTTTACCTGTGTACTTCCACTACTCTCCTCTAGTTCCTATTCTACCATGAAAGCAAACTAAAAATAAAGTAAAAGGTTTGCCAAAATCTCCCTTCCTCTTGTCTCCTCATCTGATCTCTCACATCTTCTCCAGAACTGCAATGTCTTGTTGGATGGGGTTTTTGTCCTGAACTTTCTCAATAATACAACACAAAAATATACTACAAAATTGCTTATTTTAGAATCAGGTATCTGTCCGATCATGACCTCCTCATGCATCCGCCAATCTGTAGCTATTGTCACTACTAAGAAAGCTTGCAACAGAGCCTCAGGAACGTCACTGGCAGCCCTCCACCAAATGCTAGTGTCGTCTTCCAGGTTTTTTGGGGATCCAGTTTCCTTTCAGAAGCTGCATCTTCATCCTTGAGAGGTGGACACTGAAGACTCAAGAGAGAGTTGTGTCACAAGCAACAGAGACTGGCTGGGATTTAAAGCCCTGGCTTTGCCATTTTGAGATACATGACTTAAGCAAACTTTGTCTCATTTTTCTCAGTTGTGTGATAAATGTATTATATTTTTCAATGAGTTGTAAGATGTTAGTTAGTTATAAAAATATTATCTCTGGAAGAAATAAGGAGATGGCAACTAGGGTGCTACAAATGTGCATTGTTATAATTGATATAAATTTATCAAGCTCTGTGTATTAGTTTTCCATTACTACAATAAACACTTCAGGTAACTAATTTTTAAGGAGAACATACTGTTATGAAGTTTGTGACTCCTAAGAGAAGATGATAGACTTAATCTAATTATAGTTAAAAGATTTATTGATTAACTGTTAGCAGGATGAATAATCTCTCACCTAAATTTTAGATTTCCTGAGAAAGGGGTTGAGAAAAAAAATTTTTAAAGGAGAAAGTTATAATAAAACCTTTAATAGCTATGCAAACAGGCAAAAACCCATCTGTTTTTCCAACTAAGTAGTTAAGGCAACTCAAATGACTGCAGCCTAGCTGTGGATGACTACATATCCAACTTCATCCACCTAAACAGTGTCAAGCTTTTCTCAAGCTCTCCATAGGCTCCACTGGCACCTAGATCCCTTCTCACACTTTCAAGTATGTAGTGACATTAAATATCAGTTGGTTTTGCTTGATACTCCTTTCTGACATTTGGTTAAGATACAAAAAAAGAGTAAATAAGGAGCTTATGGGATTAGAGATACTTTTCTAGTATAGAGACAGTTGGATAACCCCAGAATTCAAATCCAGAGTTAGGGTTCAAACTATTTCATGAAAGGACAAAATGCAGAGGTGCACAGAGGCTGTGGTGGCCCTTCACAATCGCCTGACCCCTCAGCTCTATTCTCAGCCATGATCTTCATCAAAGCTCTGTGGTGCAGACACAGCCACCCTCTCTCTACACAGAGGAACTGACAGCATGTTCCTAGTTTTACCTTTGAGCTCTCACAGATTCTTCAACAAATAGATTGGCCTTCTTTAGGGTTTTAACTCCCAAATAACTGAGAATACTGAAAGCTTGTTTGCTTTCTCTTTAGTACGTTTCCCTAAATACATGATAGGTATCTTAAGAATATTTTAAAGCCAAATACTGTTAATAAAGACATAAAATCAGAATTCAGTATTTAAATGCATATATGACATTAAATTCTTATTTAAGCCTGAGATATTTTATTTAATCTGTCACAGTTTTCTGATTTCTAAGATTGTTAACATTTCTGTAAATCCTATGATAGTTGTGTACACCAATGGAAGCTTTTATAAAGGTTAAAAAAATTCTGTTTTTATGTCATTTAAATCAATTTATTTACAGCTTACTCAAAGAAAACATGTAGTCTATCTTTGCTGAATGAATATTAAAATATAAAAGATATCTGTAAAAATGAATTGAGTGGATTATTTAAGATAATCTTGTGTGTGTACATGTACATATCAGTTTATTTTGGAGCATTAATTGCAATATGGAGGGAGAGATTGGCTTAAAACAAGCTGTTGAATTTGTACACTAAAATATCTAAAACAGACATCATTATAAAATAAAATAGTTCATGTCTTCCTATTTGGAAACTTGTTTTGTATGTTCTTATAAGAATAGTTAGCAATGGGTGATATGTAAAATTCCTTCTTGTGGGTCAGACTTTATCTTAAATCTTTCCATTCTCAAAGGTCAAGGCAGTTTTAACATCACCATGCTGGCTCCTATTCATTAGCACACACTTTGAGTTGAAGAATGATTAGTAGCATTTGGGCAAAGATTGCTTGATGATCATCACCTCTAACAAGTCACACACATGTCAGGCATGTTGAGTGTTTCTGCCTCCTTGTATTTCACTTTGTTTTGAGAAGGGCATGATCCATCCAGTGTCTAAGAATATAAATCTTTTACATAGTTACTTCTCAATTGTGCTTCCTATGACTCATTTTTAAATGATACCACATTGTCCATATTAAAAATTAACAGAGCTGATTAAAGGAAAAAATAATAATTAGGGAACTTGTTATTTTGTTTGAGGTCCTTTTTCTGAGATTCAATAATTTTCATTATACTCTGTCTTGCAGCATAATACTAATACATTAAGAATTTCAACCAGCAAATGAAAGAAAGCATCTTTCTGCTTGGTTTGCCACGTTAGAGTGCTCTGAAGTGATTCTACACAGGGAATAATGCTCAAGAGGTAAGTATGTAAGCTAGAGTTCTTATTGCTATCTTCACTTTATACACATGCTAGAATTTGACACAAAATTGACCAGTAACCTTTCACAGAATTATATTCATTCATTTTGAAGCATCTTTTCAGAAGACAGTTGTGTGAGACTATTCACAGGGAGATGTGAACAAAACATCTATCTACCTACCCCAGATAGGAATGAAGAAGCTCTAGCAGGTATGAGCATTACAAACACAGCTTTTGCAGGTTGGCTTTGACCATTACCTGTTCCCCCTGCCTTGCTGAAAATAGATAGATTATATTCCTAAATCTGGCCACCAAAGCTCATTTTCTTATTTGACCATTTCCTTCACCCAAGGCTGACTTCCAGGTACAGCTATCAGAGAATTGAAGTGCAGAAATCAAAATCCCTCTTTTGACTTACTCTGATTAACATGACTAATCAAACTTAAACATCTCATCCTAAAACAGGGTTTTCCCTTTTTCCCTTTATAAACTACCATTTACCTATGGGTCACTTCTGTCTCTATCCAGAGACAGTCCTTTATCTCTTCAGAACAAATATCTCTTCCCTTCTCCCTAGTCCTCTGTCTCCTGACTTTGTCTCTTATCCCCTGCCTTTTGTCCTTTGGAGGCAAATGAATGTTGTTTGTGCTGAGAACTTGGTCTTTGGGTGTCTTGTGCCAACTTTGAGGTCCTATCAACAGAAGCAAAGACATATCAACTTGGTGAGCAATTGAGTTTTATTGTGGCAACTTACAGAAACATAGATAAGAAAGTACTTACAGGAGAAGAAGTAACTCACCAAAAGTCTACCCCATCATGGGTGACAGTTTACCAAAACTGGAAACATGGAAGACAGTACACTTCACAAGCCACTGAAAAGGTTGGAGAATATCATTTGTAGATAATTGAATCTTCGTTTGGACTTCTATTGCTCTGATGAAGCACCATAACCAAAAGCTACTTGGGGAAGAAAGGGTTTGTTTGACTGACTCTACCACAGAATTGTTCATCAGTGAAGGGAGTCAGGGCAGGAAATCAAGTGGAACAGGATCCTAGAAACAGGAATGGATACAGAAGTCATGGAGGTTTGTAGTAGGGTTATGTTGTTGCATTGTAAATAATTGTCCTACCTATGGTTTAATAAAAATACTGATTGGCTTAAGCCAGACAGGAAGTGTGGCTGGAGCTACCAGACTAAGAAAATTCTGAGAACAGAAAGAGCAGAGCAGAGATGCCAGAGATACATCACAGAGACACGACAATGAGATGCTAGGAAACACAGAGGAAACAAGTTGACATGCTGCTCTGAGAAAAGTTACCAAGCTTCGTGGCTAAATAAGATAAGAATCATGGGTTAGTTTAAGAGTAAAGAGTTAGTTATATATGTGGGCCCCAGGTCAATGAGCAAGCAGAGTATAATTAATATAAGTGCCTGTATGATACTGTGGGAATGCAGGACTGAAGGTCTGGGTCACCTGGCCAGGCTGAAAAGTCCAGGCTAGAAACCTCATATTACAGAGGTTTCCTTCATACTGGCTTGCTTTCTGCTTTCTTAAAGAACTCAGGACCATCATCTCAGGAATGACACCATGGGTGAGCTTACTGCCATTGACCACTAGTTGAGAAAATGTATCTCATGAAGGCAGTTTTTCAACTGAGGCTCCTTCCTCTCTGATGACTCTAGCTTGTGCCAAGTTGACACATAAAACCAGCCAGTACAATAATTGAGTTGGTCTGAGCCTCTTCTAGGCAGCTCAGCTGATCTCTACTTCTTCCAGGCAACTTGGCTGGTCAGAGTGTCTCTCAGCAGTCCCTAATGCTCTATACACTTGTGGAGGAAACTGTGTGGTGAATCTGGTTCACTTCAGCCACTTTCTGAAGCTATTTTTTGAGTTTTTCATTTCCTGAGTATAAGAATCTTCTCTGCAGGACAGAACATTCCACTTCCCATTGAAACACTGTGAAGTTTTACTTTCTATAGACATCCTGTGTTTTAATGGGATTTCTCCATAGGACTCCCTTCCCCCAAAACCTCTTGTCTTAAAATATCTTATTATTTCACCTTCCTTTTAATTCCCTGTGTGTTAAGCAATATCCCTCCAAAATGGAAGGTTTTAATATTAAAGGAAACTGCTACACAGCAAAGATGATCCAAAGATATTGGTCAGCATTCTGTGAGAAAATGGGCAGCTTTCAAACTCACAGTTTGTATACTCACTGGTCATCTGTCATCCTATGTTTTGACTGCAGGTCACAGTCACAGTACAAGATAGATTTAGTTATGTTCTATGTATGCCACAATCTGACTTCCAGGACTGGTGGGGAGGTGTAACTTGGCCATGCTCTTCTTGTACACAGAAGCACAAAGACACAACCACATCCCAAATTACCACATCTGTTCACACAGAGTTAAATCCCATGGCCAACAAGCATCACTGAAGCAGGGCATTTTATTGCTCCTGTATGCAGGTGGAGTCATTGAAAAGCAATCAAGTATAGTGTGGTTCTAAAGGACTGCTACAGTTTGCATATGATTTGTGTCTCTGAGAGGTTTTCTGTGTTTAAAGGGTGATGTGTTGAGGGGTGCTGAGTGGTGAATCCTCATAGGATGGCTGTAGTTCATTAGGGGCACGAGAGAGTTCCCCTTGATCTTTTCCTTGAAGGATTATGGTAAAAAGAAGAATGACTGGCCTTTCCTGTCTGCTCCCTGAATAAAACAGTGGCTGCTCACTCTGAAGCGTGTTTCTGCTATTCTATGGGGGCTCTCACCAGAACTAGGCTGATGCAAACACCATGCATCTGAACTTTTAAAACTATGCTCTAAAGAAACTTCTTCCTCTTCAGTAGTTATTCTGGGGTATTTTGCTATTGTGATCGAAAAGTACTGTGTAATGCATTGACTTATTCTTTATATCTTATTACTTGTTATTTATTCAGAAATGTATCACAATTCCTCTCATTTTTCCTAGGTTCCTGAGCTGTAGCAATTATATCATTCATGACCACTGATAAGGATTTACTCTGAGTCACAAAGTAAAGCATGGCTTCTAGCTCATCCTAATGAGGCAGATGTCAGGCATGCATGGAGATCTCCACCATGCAGCCTGCTATGATATATTTCATTAATACACTTCAGAGTAGGCTTTGCAGCAAGGTCTGTGGGCCTAGCTCCTTTGACACAAATCTCTCTAGTCTGCTGCCTCTCACTTTGGCTGACTCTCTCTGTGTTACTGAGAGCCAGAGCCAATTATAAGCAGTATCATGTCTTCACTTTGTAACAATTAAGTTCACATTCCCACATCTGCTGAGGGATATGCACATTGAATTAAATAGTCAGTGATCCATTGAGCAGATGAGCCAGCACAAAGTGCTAGGAAACTAATGTGCTTCTACTAAAAATCTAAAATGCTTTTATGCTACTTTCATTTTTATTATTTTCGTGTCAGCTTTGATACCTCACATGCAAAGTGACTTGGGCCAGCCTTAGCTGGATCCTACTTTCTGGGATTGTGACAATGAATAAGAATTGCAAAACCTGTTTGGAACCTCAAGTTATAAAACTCTCACTGCAAGTGTCAAAATAGGATTGTCATAAATCATTTCCTTTTTTATGTATTAGAGGGTAAAGATGACCACATCACGAACAAAGTCCTTTAGATGTCATTTTCGTTTGTCCAGAAAGTACCACCTCTCTAAAGGATGGCTTTACCAGTAGAGAAATTCTATCTTTGAGTGAC
The DNA here is from genome assembly GCA_004025045.1 of Sigmodon hispidus. NCBI lineage: Eukaryota > Metazoa > Chordata > Mammalia > Rodentia > Cricetidae > Sigmodon > Sigmodon hispidus. The sequence goes on from PVIH01010539.1 coordinate 48,836, forward strand.
ATTTTATTGAGAAACCTTTTTTCAAAAAGATTAAGTTGAGAGAGAAAGTGTTGTACTCCAGTGGTAATTGCCCTAATTGACACAAAGACATTCTACCTCATCCACTTCCTTGATAGGATGTAAGCATCCTGTTGCAACATTGGAACCTGAGTGCTGGTTAAAGAAAGGTTCTCCGAAGTCAGACCACAGGCTAGATTGCAGTAACCACATTAGACACACATCACACCCTCCAAGGAGACACTCTATGATATTTTTGCACCTGCCTATGTGACTTTTCCTGGGGAGACATGAAAAAAAAAAACCTAACTCTATTTGACCCAGATACATCATTGACCACAGACTAAAGAAGCTTGGGAATCAGTGAGTTTCTTGTGGTTATTTACATAGATGAAGAGTTCTTTACAGAAGCATCGGTGACTCCAGTGCAGTAGCATCACTGAAAATTCACCTCAATGTGGATGAAAAGTCACAAAGGCTGTGTTCCTGGGGCTCTCTCCCCCTCCCCCCGCTCCCAAACAACTCTCAAAAAGATCCAGAAAGAGTCCTTCTTGAACACTGATTACTCATTTGTAATATTGGGAGGGCTTGGAGATCTTCTAAATTTCCACTTTCCCAGACTTATAAGTTTGTTCACTTCCTCAGACTCATGAGTTCCTCTCCTACCTCCAATAGAGGAGATGCTCAGAGAATCATGGCCAAATAAATATATTAAGACCATTTTCCTTATCTTCAATGATTTTTAAGTCCTGAAATCTGTGGCTATTACTTTAGAAATTCATAACAAAATTTCCACCTCAGAAGAAAATAAGACTTTCTTTTCCTATTTGGCATGCACACCAAGTCCTAGGTATCCCATAACAAGTGATGATTCATTCCTTCTTGCTTATTTCTACCAAAGATAGAACTGTGTCCTATTCAGCAACATGGCATGAGCAATGTAAGTAATGTCCGGTGTAGCTATGACTAATCTGATCACGGTTACTGACTTGACTGAGTTTTGAACAGAAGCATATATACTGAAATGCAAGTTTTCATCTCAAAACTGCCCTTTGTCTTTCTATGCTCCCTAGGAAGATGACACACAATCTCCACTTTCTTCCCAAGGAAATACCAGTACATGTAGTTGACCTTTAATTTGCTAGTAAAAATGCACAGAATGTGCCTAATAGTATTACAGAAACATTGAGAAAGTATGTGAAGCATTTGAAGCCATTTGGTGTACAATATGTCTTGGTCTGAGCAGCATCTACTTCGTCATTCTGTCTGTTCTCCTTTAAAAACAGAGCAGACATTTGCTTAACATACTATCCTTCAATGGGGGACTTCTTGTAATTGTGTGTTCCTTTGTCATGAAATGGTTTAGTACTACATCATCAGGACTGGCTCTTTTTCATTTACAGAGTGTGCAATACACCAGAAGGAAGACAGACTCCTGAGGGGAAGGAAGTCATTTCAATTTCCTTGTAAATGAGTCATGTAAATCTGAGTTTATAGTATCAAGTGCCAACTCACTTTAGAAAATACTGCAACTGAGATTGGGAAGATAGCAAAGTGCTTGGGTGCTGAGTTCAGATACCCAGGACCAGGAATTGTCAAGGTGAAGGTAGATATCAAGAGCTCATTAACCAGCCGGGATAGACCAGGATAGACAGAAATGACAAAGGAGATGCTTCTTAGACCAAGACATATTGTAAGACCTAATGGCTTCATTTGAGTTAAGTGAAAAACCCTATTTCAAAAAATAAGGTTGAATGAGCAAGATACACAGTAGGACACTCATTGCTGAGCAGTAGCCTAAAACACATGCATGTGCATCTGTAGAAGCACAAGTACCTATACAAAACACAAACATAAACCACACATACTATAAAATAACAGTAAATAAAGCAATAAACACAAATACACAGATGATGTTTGCAGGTCAATACCAGATTGAGCTCTCCATGCCCTGTGACTCAAGTATTTTCAGCAACAGGGTTTTACCACCAAGTTCTGGAGAGTGAACAAGTGGTAATAAATGGCAGTAGTCTGTAATATATAGGAGGTTACATGGGATTTTACTGAGTAACAACTGGAAAAGAGTAAGTGACAATTGGCATTGGACTTTTTAGTTAATAGATTACAGTGACTGGGAGGGGCATCCCCCATTATAGTTTAACTTCAGTTGAACTCGGGGTGTGTGTGTGTGTGTGTGTGTGTGTGTGTGTGTGTGTGTGAGAGAGAGAGAGAGAGAGAGAGAGAGAGAGAGAGAGAGAGAGAAGAGAGAGAAGAGAGAGAGAGAGAGAGAGAGAGGGAGAGAGAGAGTATGTAATACATATATACGACATATAATGTATCTTAGAATGCTTCTACAGTAGTCCGTTTCCAGGTAGCATTTTCAAAGCTTTTCACCTTAGCTATCCCTCCCCGTACTCACTCCTCTCCGCTGCTCTCCCACTCCTCACCCTACATAACCCTTCCTTTTCCATATTTACCTTTCACTCGTTCGTTCTGCCTGATTTCTATCTTCTGTCCCCTGGACCCCTCATAGCCCCTTGTCAATTTCCTGATTCCTATGAGAGCTCCAATTGAGATGCACATATATAAAAATTCAAAGCTAGGATTCACACATGAGAGACAACAGATTGCAATATTTGGCTTTCTGCGTATGGGTTACCTCATTCAGAATGATTATTTCCAGTTCCATCCTTATACCTATAATTTTCACTTTTCTTTACAAATCTGTAATGTTTTACTGTATAAGTACCATATTTTTGGTGCTCATTTATTACTTTCCATGATGCTAGAAGGTTATATTTATGGGACAAAGAGAGAAAAGTCTTACCTATCTTTAAATCCTATAAGATACAATAACATCTCACCTGAAAAGATAGACTGACTGATATAAGTAACGGTATGCATGCAATGTAATTCACCAATCACCTTCTGGTTGTATTTAAAGTATACTCCAAAATATGAAATGAATGCATGATACCAGATCAGAGAGTCTAGAGAAGAACCAATGATATTACCCTGATAAATGAGCATATGTATAAACTGTTTCTGTTTCTATCTGTTACACATAGACTAGTACATCTCTCAATGCTCATCAGAAAACATTTAAAGTAGATGGTGATGAATACATTGACTCACAGCTGGTCAATATGAGGAGAATAAGAAACTGTAGAATAATCAGCTTTAAATTGCACATCTAGATATCTATCTCATAACTCCACCAACACTACCTTCCAAGGCTCAGGGAATCTCTTCAGAAGAAAGAATAGAAAAATTATAAAGATACCAGAGATACCAGGTATTGGTAAGATAGTATGTGCCACACGTGCCAGGGCACATATGAAATCACAGTGGTTGTGTCTTCATACAAGAGAGCCTCATGAGATCAAACCAAGCAAAATTCTAGTGCAGTATGGGGTGGAGCTCATGAAGTTCATAACTAAACAAAACTGGCAATTGATAACTGCTAGTGATGGGTTAGTCCAGTTTCCTTTAAGAACATGTTCTCTGAGCACCTAACTACCCATGATCCAATACCCATACATAGTTAGTGGAATGTATGTGTTCTAAAAAAAGATAAATGAAAATGAAAAAAAAAAAGGTACTTGGGGGATAAGAGTAAAGATTAGAGGAGAGGGGATGAGGAATGTGTATATATGAATTTCTCAAACAATCAAAACTTTAAATAAATAAAAATTAAAACATAAATATAGAAAGCATCTTCATGGACAGGCAGCTCACTACATTTCTGCAGTTAAGACAGATCTGAGATTTCAGAAAGAAAGCCTAGAATGTCCCTTCTCATTTTTTGAGTTCTAAACTACTTTTTGTATACATTTTTGCATGTGATACATATGGACATGAGCAGTTTCTGCAGGTTGGTGTCATTCTTAAGAAGAGGAAAAGGGCAGGTCTGTGTTAGAATGGGCTAGTGTGCAGGGTCCAGTGCGGTGATAAAGGAGATAGAAGAAAAGGAGAGAGGGGAAGGAAAGGGGCAGAAATATTTGCTCTGGAGGGACAAAGGACTGCCTCTGGAGAGAGAGGAGACAGACACCTAGACAAAGGGCAGTTCACAAAGGTAAAAAGACAAGCCCTGTGTTAGGATGAGGTGTTTAATTGTAATTGGGCATGTTAATTAGGTAAACCGAAGGGGACTTCTGATAACTAAATTTGGTAGTCAATCTCAGGAGGAAGAAGTGACCAAATAATGGATTAGACCTTGGTGGTTAGCTTTAGGGATGTAATCTGATGGTTTTTAGCAAGGCAGAGGGAATGGGGAAAAAGGGAAGGCCTGCCAGAACCACATGCTCTAGTGGGCTAGCGGCCCTTCATTCACCATTCTTTATGCATTGTTTACTGATTTACTGTTCCTACATTACAGAGAAGACTGAAACTCAAAGATTCTTGTTAAAGGACAAGCTGAAGATGGTAATACCAACACAGTGAAAGCAGACCCTTGTAGCTCTGTGCCCATGTTGTCTTGTTCATTTATTGTTCCTGTACTGATTCAGCAAATACTCCGGAATAACAAGCTGCATGCAATGCTCTCTACCAAATGCTGGAAAGCGTACCACAAGCCAGTCACAAGGCAAATGCTTTTGTTGATTACAGAAGACTCAGAACAAAGAAGTGAGTACTCAAGTGAAGATAATGTATATATTTACACAGCCATAGAAAATAAGTGCAGGTGATACGATTGAGCTGAGCAGTGAGCTTGGATGCCAGGCCAGGCTGCAGAGAAAGCCTTCTGAGGAAAAAAAGACTCTGAAAAGTGTGTGACAATTGGGAGGGGCCGAGAGGATCTGGCTGCTTCTGGAGCAATGAGGCAGCAAATGCAAAAACCTGTTCAGACAGAAAGTCTGACTGCAATGTGAAATGAATCATGAAGACAGTGTGTGATACCTAAGTGTGGGACTGGGGAGTGGAAGGTCAGAAATAGAGTTTGGCACAGTCCTGTCCAATCAATGGTACCAAGACGTTCACTGGGGTGCCTCAAAGTTACCAACCACCATCTGTCCTCTCCCTGTGCTACCTCCCCCACAAAACAAAACAAAATTTTAAAAAAAGAGAAAAAAAATCAAATGAAAAATAAGAAGAAAGAAACAAACAAAACAATGTGGCGTCCTGTTATGTGGCTGGGGTGGGCAGGACTCTGTCAAAAATCATCTTTTTTTTTAAAGGTTCTTATTTATTTATTTATTTATTTATTTATTTATTTATTTATTTATTTATTTTATTATGTGTACAGTATACAGAAGAGGGTATCATGTTATTATAGATGGTTGTGAGCCACCATGTGGTTGCTGGGAATTGAACTCAGGACCTCTGGAAGAACAATCAGTGCTCATAACCCCTATCAAAACCTAAACATGTCCAAGTTTTCATGCCTTAGTAAGTGTCTTTTCCAGCTTCCTGTGGGAGAGCTCACTTCCTCCCTCATTTTTTCCCCCCAGCTAACCACTTGGTCTTCTTTCCAGTAGCCTTTTTCTCTCTCCCTCACAACTCTACTCCCATGTATCGGGCCGCTGGAAACATCTCTGGGTGGACGATGCCTCTGTACACTTCCAATCTTTTTCATATTAGCCACTGCTGATTATCTTTAAAACTATACTGGGAATTAATTTGTGACTAAGGTAAACAAGAATACACTTGGGTGCTTTATCTCTGCAAACTTCCTGAACAACACCGCAGAACTTGAGATAAATCACAAGACATACCATATCAGAACTACAGACAATGTAGAAACATTATCTCTGAAGGGTGTCCTGTGAAAAATTATTTCAGCATTACTTCCCTTCAGTTTCAAGGGTATTATGAATTCAGCTGAATATAATTCACTCTTTACTTAATAAGCAAACACTGTTTTAAAGAATATAAATAAAAATAAGGCATAGTATCCCAACTCTATAACTCAAAATTTGGTGGAAGAAGCAAACCAATATATTTAATAGGAAACATGATATGATTGATACCAAGGTATAAATCAAACATTTATATATTCCATCAAAAACTGTGCCTGGACAGAGACACAATGTCTTGCCAAATGTAATAAAACAGCTAATTTGAGGACAGCAAGATAGCTCAGAGGGTACAGCCACTAGCCACTGAGCCTGACACGCTGGGCTGGATCCCTGAGACTCACATGGAAGAGGGAGAGAACCAAGTCCTGATGGCTGTTATCTAATTTATACACACACACACACACACACACACACAGACACAGACACATAGACACACACAGACACACACACTCACATACATGCATACACCTAGACACACACACACACACACACACACACACATACTCACATATAGACACACTAACACATACATAGACATGCACACACAGACACATAGACACACTCACACACACATAGATACATACACACACACTCACACATACATGCATACACCTAGACACACACACACATATACTCACATATAGACACACAAACATACACTCACACATACACACACGTAGACACACTCACACACACATAGATACATACACACACACACACACACACATACATGCATACACCTAGACACACACACATACTCTCATATAGACACACAAACATACACTCACATATACACACATAGACACACTCACACACACATAGATATATACACACACACATTCACACATACATACATACACCTAGACACACACACATACATACATATAGACACTCACACATACACACACATAGACACACTAACACACACATAGACATACACACAAACATAGACACACACTCATACAAACATACACACACATACACACTGCCATCTAAACATGTACACAACATAAATAAATTTAATAATTTTTCGAATTTATATCAATTAATTTCCATGTTTTTGGGTGGGAAAGGAGCCACTTGATCAATAGGTACAGAAAGAATTTGATTATCTTTGTAGGAAATAATATAAAACTGACCCCTTACTTCAAGCCAGACAACCATCAGGGCAAAATGTTTAAAGACATTGTTAGAAATAGAAAAATGTTAAAACATCAGAAGAAAACAGGATAAAGTATCATTATAGCCTCAGGTTCTCTTAAGCACCCCATGTACATAGAAAAGAGAGGGCTCAAGAGATGACTCAGTGGTTGGGAGCAGCAGCTGCCCTTCCAGAGGATGCAGGTTCAATTCCCAGCACTACACGGCACCACATACCTGTCTGTGAACTCTAGTTACAGAGGAGCTGGCACTCAGCAGAGACATCCAGATAGGGGGAAGGAACTAGAGTTGTACCAGCGGAGTCTCGGGCATGATGGGGAAAACCAGAGACAGCTGACCTGAGCAAATGGGAGCTCCAGGACTCCCGACAGACAGTTTGACAGTCTGCACAGGACCAAGCTAGGTGTAACACAAATTCAGATTGTTTGAATATATTTTTAGAGCTGACCATTTGGAATTACATACCCAGTTGGTGTGTTCTTCCATAGGGGAGACTATTTATCCCTATCTCAAGACTCCTTAGTCTCCCTTTCTCTTGATGCTACACATCTGTACAGAATATACAAAGAACAAAAAAAAAAGTAAAAAAGAAAATGACTAATCCAAAAATCATCCTGAACAAAGAGTTCTCAAAAAAAAAAAAGTTAAGAAATATCTAAAAGTTATATTTACTATCCCTAGAAATTAAGGGAATGAAAATCAAATTTTATTTTACCTCAGTATGAATTTAAAAGATCAGTAAAACAATAAATAAGAAATGATGGGAGGCATGTAATGAAAGGGAAGAATTCAGTGTTGGTGGAATTACAAACAGCTTCAGCTCCTCTAGAAATCAATGTGGAGAATTCCTGTAAGACACATGTACCATCATCATATGTCCAAAGTACACCCCATCCCCCAGCTTAGTTATGTTAATTGACATTCTATTTATAATAGCCATAAATGAAAATAACTTAAAGGTCTTCAACTGTTGATAAAATATTGAAAATGTGACACACACACTATAGAACGCTATTCAGCTGTAAAGAATAGAATCATGACCTTTGCAGGTAAATGGATGACAGTATCCCATGTGCTTTCTCCTCTGAGGCCCCTAACTTCAAATCTTTCCATGTGAATACACATGCTGGAGTGACAAGTAGGAAGGGCCCATTGCCTGAGTAGTTTGGGGATGGAGAACAATAGAGCAGGAAATAACTGATCTGATGGTGGGTATGGGAAAATTGGAAGATCAGTTAGGGAGGGGATACAGAGGAGAGGAAGAGGGTCCAAAAACAGTAAGGATGTCTGAAATGTCTTAAGGATTTATACTATTGAACCCAGCTAAAATACCCACAATGCATGTAAGTCAGTGTATTAGCATATGTGTACAGTTTAAATGGAAAGTTCCCATCTGAGCCCTTAGTGTCCTGCTAAGAGCCATTGGCTGGTGTGGGATGTTTTTCTGTACCCCGTGAATTGCCATTGGTTAATAAAATGATGTTTGAGCCTATGGCAAGCCATCTTAGAGGCAAGTGGCAAATCTGAGCAAAGGTAAAGGGGAAGGAGGGCAGAGTTGGATGAAAATGCTGCAAGCTACAGCTGAGCAAGGAAAATGTAATTGAACAGAGGACAAGCCATGGAGTCGTGTGGCAATGCAGATTAATAGAAATAGGTTGAGTTAAGTTATAACAACTAGTTGGCAATGAGCCTGAGCCATAAGCCAAACAGTTTCTAATTAATATAAGCCTTGGGTAATTATTTGGGGTTAAGCAGCTGTGGGACTGCAGGTCTGGACCTTGGGCTGAATGGCTCAGGAAGTTTAGGCTGCAATTGACCATCTAACAAAAACCCTGACAGCAATTATGAGAATTTCTCTTTTGAATTTTTGATCAGTATTGTCCAAACAACCTCCAAAATATTATAGGCTATTGTTGCCCCAAACTGCTCCCCCAGAGGCACAAGTTAAGTCCCTATTGCTGAAGAACATGAAGAACATGAGCTGAACTGACCTGAGTACCTTCTCCATTAGGTCTAGCTTTCATGGGATGTGAAGGATACATGCCCGCCTCCAGAGAAGGCAAGCGCTTCTCAAAGGCTCTATGCAGCTATGACACCTGTGTGTCACATTAATAACTAGCATGGCATAACAGCCCCAATGCTATAATGGTGGCACACATTTCTTGGCTGTAATCAACAGCTTTTTTTTTTTTTAGACTTAAAATTGGTTCAGCAAGAGGGATACCAGTATGGTACCAGGAACCTAGGCAACACTCAGTGCTAGCAAAGTATAGCCTTTGCTAAACAAGCATTATCTCTAATTCCTAAATATTTGTCTTTACTCATCGTAAAGTATGATGAGTAAAGTATGGTACCAGGAACCTAGGCAACACTCAGTGCTAGCAAAGTATAACCTTGCTAAACAAGCATTATCTCTAATTCCTAAATATTTGTCTTTACTCATCGTAAGTATATTCCTCACTCTCATCAAGGAAACTTCTCTTTGCAACAGATAGAGGACATTATAGAAAACCACAACCAACCAAAATGCAGAGTTGTGGAACCCAGGTCCATTGGGTAAATCTACAAAGCAACTCCTCATCTAAGGCTGAGAAATTCATGGGAAAGGGGGGCGCTGAGAGATTTTAAAACTCAGAGGATTCAAAAGTTTTCTGTAAGATTGTGCCTCCCCATAATGCTGGAAGTTATATCCATAAGGTTCTACTAATGTGACTGCCTAAACATAAGCCAAAGAATAGCAAAAACAAACATGCGACATGCTAATTTGTATGAGGAAAGGAAATGAGATGTATACTACTGATGAGAGGTAACAAGCTACTGACAGAAAGTAGATTAAAATAGATGGGTTAATTTAAGTTTGAAGAGCTAGTTGAGAACAAGACTAAGCTAAGGCCATCTTTCATAATTAATAAAGTCTCCATGTCATTATTTGGGATCTGGCAGTACAGAGAAAGACCAGCCACACATAAGTATGTACAAGTATGGAGCAAGGAAAATATAGGAGACACAATGGAATAAAGCACCCATGGGAGCCTGGTTTCTCCTGGTGACAGGAATGCCCCTGAGAAATCTGCAATCCCACATCAGTCTTCTCTCTTGTCTGCCATCAGGCAGCAGGGACAGAAAGGCCCTGCTTTCCAGGCACAGCACACCCCACAGTGACTCATCTGTACCATATCAGAGAAATCTCATTGTCTGGACATGATGTCTCAGTCTCCAGGGGCTACAACCCCTGGAAGACAGAAAACAGCTCAAGGCAGTGTGAGTGATTCCTCGCATATAAATTCAATTCACCTTGATCCTAAGCCAATCTACCATATACACTCTCCATGACAGACCCGGCAGCATGCCTGCTTTCCAGGTTATGCAGCCATTACTTTGCACAAGAACAGGAGGCAGGTTGCACCATGAAAACCCTTTTTGATAAGGATACCTGCCAATAGCAACATACCACATTCTATGTATTAACCACCTAATGGATTTTATTACACACAGCATGTATGTGTTCAGGGAAATGTTTGAAATAGTCTGGGAAACAGATGAATGGGGAAAATTCCTTCTTAGTTATGACTGGCCTACTCAAGTTTCATGGGTTTCCTGTCATGATTTCCAGGTGCCCCATTTTTAACAGATGCTGACATGGCTGCCTGACTTTCCCTAGGGAGGTCTGTACAGACATCTAGTCATCACAGATAGGGTATCAATGACAGACCAAAGGAACAGTTCCACTGTAGTGTAGCATAGTGAGCTAGTGGATTTATTGGGGTTACTGACATGGCTATGATGATTCAAAGCAGGTATATCATCAAAAAGCATGGCCACATGTGCTGACTAGGAACTTGTCACCTTGACACAGGCTATAGGAATTTAAGAAGAACCATTAATTAAAGAATTTCCTCCATCATATTGGCCTGTAGGCAAGTCTGTGGGTCATTTTGATTAATGAATGATGTGGGTAGGTCCAGCTCACTTTTGTTAACCCTTGGCAAATTGTCGTGGGTTATATAAGAAAGCATCCTGAGCAAACCAGGAAGCAGCACTCTTCCATGGCCTTTGCATTGGTCCCTACCTCTTAGATCTTGCCTTGAGTTCCTGCCCTGATTTCTCTTTATGAACAACTTTGACAGGGAAGTATAATCCAATTAAAACTTTTCTGTCCACATTGGTTTTGGTAATAATGTATCACAACCATAAAACCAAATGCAGCACCAGCATTAGTGATGAGTTCCAAAAGTTGCATCTTTGGAACACCCTGAGAAACTTGGCAGAAATTCTCCTGTCAGGGTGATGCTTACTGCTTATAGAACATTATGAGGAGTCTTTTGAGTTTTGCAAATTTCAGGAATTTGTGAGTTAGTTTACTTCCTGGGCCTTGTTAGTTTTGTTTACTTCCCAAGTCATTAGTAGCCTCTCCACGAGATGGAAACATCCAATAACCTTGTACCCTTTGAAGTTATACTAATAAATTTCTCTGTTCTAGATCCCCCCAGACCTAGGTAATTTAAGATTTTCTTTTGGTGCTTTAGCTTCTCAGAGAGCAGATAACAGTCATTGGCATGTTGCAAAGTCTCAAGCCCTACATAGGTCCCATTCTTACAGTCCTCAGTAATCTTGGGCCAGCACATCACTCAGAAATCCAAAGAACACGCCTCCTTGGGCCACAGCTGATTTAAGACAAGTTTCAGCACATACATCTCAGTCATGCTGTGGCTCTCATCTTTTCAGCTCAAGTAGACGCTAGAATGTTAGAGTCCTGATATGTCAACAGGAGCTTCCCAAACATAATGTCACCTGAAGAAAGTGAGGGAGTCAGCATGGACCTTTGCCTTTTACTACGTGCCCTCCTCACATCCTACAGATCTGAAAGTTACAGAGCTATTTGTGCTTTCAGTGGGAAACAGAGATTTAAATAACACAGTAATGACTTCCTAATGATGGAAGCAATTGAAGTTACCTTCTGCCTAAGCCATAGGCAGGCTTCTTCTTCAGTCTTAGGCTTCTGTTTTCTTAGAAGTCTTTTAAATGCTGTAATTATATTACTCATCGAGATGTAAATCTGCTTTCAACTCATTTATCAGTTTTACAAGCTGATCTTTCTCAAACACTCAGGAGCCATGGACAACTACAGCTTCCCAGTGTATGGGAAGGGAGCACCTGACTTCAGAAGTGACTTAATAAATTACAACTTATCTGACACCAAGAATATTGACCAATTAGGATGAAACAAAGCTGTATACTGGGCATAATTTGCATGTTCTGTCATTCTAAAAAACGTTAGTATCAGGCAACTAGACTGGAACAAATCACATGACCCTGGAAAGAATGATGAGGCTGGAGGGACTCTCAAGGGAAGCTGGCAATGTCCAGCTTGATATTCATGACACAAGACAAAAGGAATTTGGCTCAGGGGAAGTACAAGATGAGAAATGCCACCACAATCTATTCTAGGAGTGAATGTGCTTGGAACTAGAGAATGACAGAGCAGGGAACAAGTTAGAAGAGGGATTGAGAAGCTATGTATAAAGCAATGACATTTATGCTGACACCCCAGGATATTTAGAGTGTCTGCTGATATGAGGAAAGAGAAGTTTGAGTTCTGGAGACGTTTGGCATCTGTCAGTCAATAACAGATGGCATATAGAAGGGAATAAGTTACATAATGGCTCAAGGTCAAATGCAAAATTTGAGAAAACATGTAAAACAGCATCCCATGGAACAAGAGAATCCATGAAGGTACCACTCTGAGGGTTATGTGGTCATCCACATGAAAGTGTTGTGAAAATAACACGAAGAGTGGCTGTGAAAATAAACCAGAGATAAGATGACAGACAGACAGGAAACATAGTTTCAGATGGAAAAAAGAAAAAAAAAAAAAAAAAACCACTTGCCTACAGTTTAGATGTAGAGGGTATAGTAAAGGAAAACTAAGTGCTATTTGATTCACACTCACACCTGAATTCTCCCTACTGTGGTACCTTGGAAGCCAGGAGATACCTGAATTCCATGCCTAGGGTGATGTAATATATCGCCATGGTTTGTGCACAGCACAAGTTATAAAATCACTTGAGAACGTAAATCCACAAACAACGTCAAAGCCTCCACTGATTCACCCTATCAAAGTCCTTAATGGGTGTCAATAGGTGAACGAAATTAATTTGGAGTATGAAGGGGATTCAGAAGAATGAAGATATAAATGTAAGAAATTTTTAAGAAAAGCTTACACTTAGTATCTACTCTACATGTAAATAATATATAAATAGCAACATTTTAAAAACCTGCCTTGAGCTAGTACTTAACTTAGCATATAAAAAGTCCCAGAACTGCATAAATAGGCATAGTGAAACATACTTAAGACCCCAGCACTGGAAAGAGAAATGCACAAGAATCAGGATTTTAAGGTCATCATTAGCTACATAGTGAACATAAGAACAGCCTGTTTCAAAACACCTAAATAGTCAAACAAACACTGTATCTTAGGAGTTCTAAAAAGGCTTTAATAAGTAAAAGGGAAAGTTCTAGACTGCAAGATTTCTTTTATTCACATTAGAGGAGGCAGTTCTCTTCTTTTTTATTTGTCTATAAATGATATTAAAGTTTAAGGAAAATTGAGTATTAGAGTCAGTGACATAAGATAACCCTTAGTGTTCTCAAATGAATGCAAAGTTGTACAAATTACTGAGATACACAAAGTAGGGGAGACTTTAGAACTCTGAAAAAAAATAAAAGTATTTTTAACTTATTTTATGTCAACATCGATTGAAAAGATGAAACTGACAGAAAATAGAATTATACTGTAGTTCCCTTTTATTTGCATAACATATGCAAACCTCTAAATGAAATACTTGTAAACCTAAAGTTGGTCTAAAACTAAAAATATTCTGCTCCCTGGGGACAACCTCTCATGGTACCAGAAGGAGCTATGCAAGCTGTCAGTGGGAAAAAAGAACCATTAGTTCTGCCAAGATGTAATGAATGCCTATGAACAACAATAATGACAGTATACCAAGATATCCCCAAAGGTGCAGTAGTGGCAGTTATAGCCTGGTAAGCAACAGCCAAGAGGTTGAACTGAAGTCTAACCCCATAGGAGACACTCATGCCAGGAACCATAAATCCAGCCCCAATCCCAGTAGCTGGTGAGGTCACATACCCTAGAAAAGAACCTATTACTAAACTTCCCTAAACCAATTTAATTTCTAATTACACTCTATTGTAGGTAGGGTTTCTTTTGCTGTGAAGAGACACCATGGATATAGTAACTCTTATAAAGAAAAATATCTAATTGAAGAAGAGGCTTATTGTTCAGAGGTTCAGTCTGTTATCACCATGGCAGGAAGCATGGCAGCCTGCAGGCAGACACTGTGCTGGCCACATCTTAATTGGAAGATAACAAGAAGTTGACTGAGTATCATGTTGACTGAATCTTGAGAAAAAGAGACCTCAAAGCCTATCCCCACAGTGGCACATGCCTCAACAAGACCACACCTACTCCATTAAGGCCTGTCTTCCTAATTGAACCATTCCTTTTGGGGACCATTTTCTTTTAAGTCTCATACACTCCAAATATCTATCCTTATGTCTAAAATAAATATAGCTCTTATGTCTCAACAAAGAAGCTTCTTTGTCATTTCAGGTGTCATTACAGAAATTCACAACTTGTCAAAATGCAGAGAACAGCTGATTGTGACACCCAACCCCAACTGATACATCAACAATACAAAGCTTACACCTAAGACTCAAGAAATATCCCAGAAGATTGAGTGAAAAGCTTTTAAGCATTGGAGGACTAGCATGTCTTTTGTGGGATAATGTCTTCTATTTGTGGTAGAGAAGCAAGTAACTTGCTAATTCTTAACTCTTTAACTCATGATAAGCCAAATAGCTTAGTCCCTTTTCTCAGAATAGTATTCTGGTATTCTTTCCTCTGCATCTTCTGGCATCTCTCCCTGATCCTTTCTCTTCCCAGAGTTTTCTGAGTCTTGTAGCCCTGCCCACATTTCCTGTCTGCCTTCTGGCCAATTAGTGTTTTATTAAACCAGTAGGAAGGACAAATATTTACTATGTACCAGAGCATAATCCCACCAAATCGCCCCCCCTTTTTTAAACAAGAACTCCAAATCTAATTTCCTTTGTATAGGTTTTTTTCCCCACCATTGTCTTTAACAACTTGTAACCAACACTGTAGACAAAGATAAACATCCATAACCCATTTTTCTCAGAATGTGGGCATAGTACTCTAGGCTACTTTCTGCTGAATGAGGGCACTGGAAATCCCATGAGGACCCAAAGAAAAATTTAGGATTATGGACAGTCTTCAGTGGAATAGTCTATAAGTCTGAGTGGTCTCAGCCAATCTCCTTGAAGTTGTTTTGAATACAGAGCTCAGAGGAAACTGCAACAGAGGTGCTCTGAAATGCTGGATCATCTGAGCCAACTGTTTCCACTATAGATTTTTCAGGGGATCTTCTTTTATCAAACCTTATGGTTTTTTTTTTTTAAACTGGGAATAAATCCACAGTCTCTCATTTTCTGTGGAAATAAAAAGAAAACCTCTTTTCCAAAGTAGCATACCTTTTGATTTCAATTTTAAAGTCAACTCACTTACAAAATATATAAATTAGATTATTCTAGCAGCATTTATAATCACAGCACTTTTAGCAGTGCTTACTACTTCATTTGTAATCAAAAAACTTAAAGACAGGACAATAACATACAGTATCCAGACACTGTAATTTCCATCTTTAGTTGTCTTATTATTTTTTACTCTATTTCTTTTTTAAAGACTATCCTTTTTTTCTCTCAAGCCTATGCATATTTTTAAACACACTCTAAACCATTTAGAGGTCATTTTTTAAAATCTATCTTTACTGTATATATCTTAATCTTTTTGTGCTTCTGACCACACCTTTAATATGCCAAGGTGTTCCTAAAACTAAAGGCTTGGCTAGGGTGGCTGGCTCTACCCAGCTCCTAGTCTAGCTTCATGAACCAGGTCTTTTACCTGAACTCTGTATAATTTTAGGGTCCATGTTGCCACCAAGTAGGATAGCACAGACCACTGTTTATGAACTCCATTTAAGCATTTGGCAGCAGAAGCTCTTAAAAGGCTCACAAGTGTTTTGCTGCTACCACTGAGTCAGGAAGCATCTATTAAGTGAGCTGCACCTCTGCTTGCCATCAGCAAACAGAGCTCTCCTAAGAAAGTGCTGATGCTAAGAAGTCCTCTGTTTCTTTTTTGCCTATAAGAGCAGTAACTTAAACCTGTCATACTGAGTCTTCTCTGAGACTTCAGGACCTGGCCTTTTTACAGCTTAAACTGCAGGCCAAAAGCCTGAGATTTTTGCCATTCAATCACACACCAAAATTTATATATTTTGTAAGGGCATGTCTGTATGATGGGTGACTTGAGAGACACATTTCAGATGCTGCTTTGGGCTCCATTTCTGTGGCTAAATCCTCTTTTAAACTTTCCCAAGCATTATGTGGGTGTATATGACCCATGTTGGTGCACCATTTGTATTACGAGTCTCAGAGCAGCATGCTAGCCTTCTTTCCTCTGTGTCTGCTGGCATCTCTCCCTGACTCCTCCTGTTCCCAGAGGAAACCTCACCCACACTTCCTGTGTGCCTTCTGGCAAATTAGTAAGAGAGACAAATATTGACAATGTACCATAACATAATTCCACAGCAGGCCCCCATGAAATCTTAACAATAAAGTTGCTTAAACAAGACCTGGAAAATGACAATGCCAACTGCCAGAGTAGATGGGAGAAAATCTCATGAGCTAACCCTGACACTCAAGATGAAGAGCTCCAGGTAATTAATTGAGCAGCTGCTGCGAAAGAATCAGTCTTCTCCAAGAATGAATCCTTGGTAGTTTATCCAGTCCCTAAACGCATATGAACAATACTTTCGATGAACTCACACTACAGTGTGAAAGAACCTGTCTCACAAAACCAAAAACAGATAAATGTGGGCTAGAGATGGTTCGGCCCCTAAAGCCTAGGATCACAATGGAAACTAAATAAATAGGTTTATGATAGTCTAGACAAAGAAGAAATAACTGAAACAAAACAAGAACTACAATTATGACAGAAAGTAAGGCAAGATGCTTATTGTTTCCAGAGGCAGCTGTATGTGAATTAATAAGAAAGAAAGAGAGGCAAGGAGAAAGACAGATGGTAAATAGTGACCATTTACAACACGTGAAATACACTGTACTATTTCATACATATAATTCAATCCTTCTAAAATTTCTATAGCATACACTGAAAATAAATTCTGAAATACGAAAAGTTTAGTTATGCAACTACAGCCAAGAAAAATAATCAAAACTATTGCCATATGTCAGCAAACAGTGCCCAGGGGATATAATTATAAAAAAATTAATTTCCAAAGCAACGTACAAAATAAAGTACCATTTTAAAAGTACTTTACATTAAGAAATATTTTTTTAAAACATGAAATGTTACTGAGAAGTTAAGAGAATATTTGATTAAAACAAGTCAGTGATATTTAATAGGAAGACAGTCTACAGAATGAATAAAATTTTCTCCCCAAATTATTTACACACCTGTTTTTATACCATTTAAAATCTTAATATCATTTGTGAAGAAGTCATTGATTTGGTGTGGAAAAGCATATAGGTAAGAATAACAAAAATTAGAATGGAGGAATGTTTTTTACTTTTGCCAACTAGCCAACTATTTTTACCAAGATAATAATGAAATACAAAGTCACTAATAGGTATATGTGATTAGGTCAGTAGGCTCAGAATTGATGCAATTCTATGCTCATCTCCTTTTAATTAGCAAATACGTAGTGCACAGCTATGAGATCCATGTTGTAAAGTTTGTATTTACACATTTGAAAACAACAAAATTGTACCCAAGTCTCTTAACACAGCGTGGAGAGTAGGTTTACAAAGTTTAAAAAAATACTCCTTCATGTTTCAACTTAATGTATGCCACAAAGGAAAAGAACATGAGAGAAAACACCAGTTGGTAGGTGTGCAATTCTTCTGCATCAGTTAAAGAAGTTAAAGTCAAGAAAACAGCCACAAGTATTTAACAGCAAGCTTTACAAATCTCTGAGGTAAAGAAAGGACCCCCAGGGGTGGAGAGACCAATGACTATGGGAAGTTTATATTTGGATTTTGGACTTCCTACTTGATGTAATTCTGCCTCCTTTCTTTCTTTTTTTTTTTTCTTCTTCTTTATTTAGTTTGTGTTTATCAAGAAAAATAGTAAAATGAATTTAAAATGCTGATAAGATAACAATAATTATAAAGAAGATAAAAATCATAAGCATGACTTATCAAGGGTGATAATGCAAATAAGATTGCTACACATATATTTACTTTGTGTTCAGCTTTCCCTCTGAATTTTTTTTGCCATCCCTGTATATCCCCATTCAAGATCCCTTCCCCCTCCCGCCACATCAGGTCATTTTTTCTTCTCCACAACTCCCAATCCCCTCCCTGGGCAGACAGCAGACAGTCCCATGGTCCCACTGACCCAATATTGCTTAGTTCAGTCTCCACTTCTGGCAAATCCAGTTTTGTCCCCCCTCCCTCAAGAGTGAGTCAGGTGTTCCTACAGGTGGAGTGGGATCCGAAGGGTCAGTCCAGGGTGTTTCTGATCCCAAGCTGTTCAGTGGTTTCAGTTTACAACTTGGGTATGCTTGGCTTTTTTTCTTGTTTGTTTGTTTAGAGTCCACTTATAAGTGAGTACATCCCCTGCTTATCTTTCTGAGTTTGTGATACCTCGCTTAGGAGGATATTCTCCAAATCCATCCATTTGTCTGCAAATTTTAGGATATCATTTTTTCTTACTGCTGAGTAGTATTCCATTGTGTAGATGTACCACAGTTTGTTAATCCATTCTTCAGTTGAGGGACATCTAGGTTGATTCCAGGTTCTTGCTATTACAAATAATGCTACTATGAACATAGTTGAGCTAATACCTTTGGAGTGTGAATGTGCCTCTTTAGGGTATATACCCAGAAGTGGTATTGCTGGGTCCTTGGGGAGATTGATTCTCAATTTTCTGAGAAACTGCCATATTGCATTCCAAAGTGGCTGAACAAGCTTACACTCCAACCAACAACTGATGGCTAAAGATGAAGAGCACTTTTTGAGGTGCCTTTCAGCCATTTGTAGTTCCTCTGCTGAGAATTCCCTTTTTAGATCTGAACCCCATTTTTTGATTGGGTTATTCCAGGTTTTCGGCTCTAGATTCTTGAGTTCTTTATATATCTTAGAGATCAGTCCTCTATCACTTGTAGGGTTGGTGAAAATCTTTTCCCATTCTGTAGGCTGTCGTTTTGTT